>VDFB02149884.1:0-44784 GCA_007258455.2 Sequoia sempervirens
CTTAAGGGTTCAAAGTGCAAAATGGCTGCAAACTTCAGCATGTTGTTACTCGGATACTGTGATGCTTAGAAACTTATCATTTGATTCTATGGGATCCCCTTGATCCCCTATACAATAACCTCTCTTGGTTTTTGCTATCTCGAAAACATTTTCCCATGGTAGCAAATTTTCACTTAGGGAAAAAGTTGTCAAATGCAAGTAGTTGAAAGTTGCAAAGTGGTGCAATTTTCGTTCTGCAACTCATGTGACCAAACAAACCATTCCAACGCGTTCAAATGGGTATGTTTATGCTATACATGGTCCTCTTTTGCACCCAAACACACAGAATCGCTTTGAGCTACATTCAACCGGATCGATCCCTTAAGGGTCCAAAGTGCAAAAGGGAAGCAAACTTTGACGGGCTATTACTCAGAAACTGTGATGCTTACGAACTCTTTGTTTGAGCCTACGAGATCGCGTTGGGCCCCTCTATAATAACCTCTCTCGATTTTTGTTATCTCAGAGTTGTTTTCCTGTGGTGTCTAGTTTTCACTTGATAGAAAAAGTGTCAAATGCAAGCAATGTAAAGTTGCAAAGTGGTGCAACGTTCATTTTGCAATTTGTATGAGCAAACAAATTCCTCCAACGCATTCTGATAGACACGTTTACACTAGGCATGGTCCTCTTTTGCACCCAAACACACAGAATTGGTTCAAGCTACGTTCAACCAGCTTGATCCCTTATGATGGCATGCAAAACAATGGAACAGAGAAACATATGCACGGCAGTTGATTAGAATCAATTCTTGTAGAATGGTTTTAGGTTTGATTAGAATCCATTCTTGTGGAATTATATTAAGTTCCAAGCAACTTAGAAGTATATTTTTGAAACAGGTCCGAACTTGCTCATACAAGGGTTTGAGTGTAATATGTTGTAATAGGCCATTCCACCTATTGTTTAGGTTGTGTCTCGGTGATATAGGCCTGATGTAAGTAGGATAGGGAGTAGGAATAATAAAATAGCATTGGTAAAGGCATTGGAAGAGATTACTAATGCTTCCCCTATTGAAAATTTAGAATTGAGACCCCTTAAAAGCAAGGTTAAAAGAGGTGAAAAGAAGAAATTACTTGAAAAATAAGTTATAATAGGTTGGAAATAGGGTGAGGTTGTGGATTTTGATGTGTTCAAAAGGTCTATAAGGACAAGGGAGGTAAAAATTATGTTATGGCATGATGCCCTAGTTGGGAAAACACGGGTTTTGAATGAAAAAGAGAGGTTTGAGGGAGTAAAAGTGGGTAAAGTCAGTGGGCAACATAATTTGGTGGTCAATTAAGTTTGTGCAGGTAGAATGAAGAGTGTTGGAAGAGATTTTTAGGTTGTATGAGGTTTGGGTTCAGGTTCAGTTCGTTGGTTCAACCAAAATTTTTTGGAGGGGGTTCGGTTCGTTTTGGGTTTGTTGGTACAAAAAACATGTAAAAACAATATATATATATATGCAGCCTAGAAGCATGAATTGGGATTACAATATCACATAACATCATATAAACAACAAAACCACCATAACCTTGAATGTCATTTAAAACATGCATGATAAATATTCATCGTTGAAACTTGAATTGTGGTAGCTTGATATACATAGTCTATTGATGCTAGAGTTCAATTTGTATGATTTAAAAAAAAAAGCCAACTGAGTGGAGTTATCAACGTTCTTCATAAATCGTAAGAATTTGTTTAGTACACTAGCCATTTTGATGTCTTCTTGCAGTCTCAAACATTATTTTGTATCATTGTTACATTGGTCTTAAGAGTGGTAGCTTAATATAGCTCCACAATAAAAAATCCGGTTTACTTGTGCAGTGTAACAGTGGCATAGGCAAAATTTTCTTTCAAAGAACCAAAGGGTGGCTGCACAATTGAAGTGTATAAACACATATCTTTTTGTAATATCAAGGATAATTTTTGACACTTCCATGCATTGATAATCTAAAAGGAAAAGTCTTTTGCCTAATCTGTATGCAGCCATGCTTTTGACATTGTCAAAAAGAGCGAAACTTCCTGAATGATGCAAAGGCATGGCCAAGCAGTTCTAACTCTTCACATGAGAGAAGAGAGATGTTGGAGAGTACATCAAGTCAGTGAGAACATAAGTGTAATGTGTTTTAGTTTGTAGTATTCCTCTGTTTCTCTACAAATGTGTGATAAATTCTCAGTTCAATGATGCAAAACAATTTTTGAAAAAAGAAAGTTGTATCACAATTCGCTTTCAATCTAGCAAGCAAAAATGAAAGCTTAGCCTCTTGGAATGAAAATGCTTGCTTGTAAAACAAATGAATAAGAATGAGGTAGTTAAGGTGTTTGGAGTGATTTAGAGGTCACTTTAGGGTTCCCTTGGGCGTGGGCCAAAGTCAAACTCCATAAAACATTAAAAAAAGTTCAAAAAAACACTTTTTGGATGCGTAGCCACGCAGGTTCTGTTTGGGTTATGCCTGGGCAAACCAGACCCAAAAATGAAGGACCCTGGTCGAACCCACAAGCAAACCGAACTAGGACCCGCACTAGGAGCGAACCAGGACTAGAACTAGGGCTAAAATAGAAGAACCCGATAACATAGATAATGTGTCAAGAAGTTGACTACTTCATCTACTTTGAATATTATGTTTTGCAAGTGTTGTGAAGATTATGTATCCTTTGCTTAATTGAGTTGTTCCAATCAAAGGATTAAATATATTGGAATCTTTTTATGAATCATTTCATGGAATACTAATTGAAAACATGTTTTTTTCTTTTAGATAAAGTTGTTTAGCATCAATCAATTAATTTATTCAAGACAAACCATGAAGGACAACAATGATCAATGTTAGGGCTAACTAATTAATAAGTATACACATGAATAAGTAAAGCATGTACATGTGAATAAGGGAAGCACAAGTAGTCACAAACACATAAGCCTTGAAATATACACATGAATACATAATATACACAACTTAATACAAAGTATATGTACAAATACAAGGTATATGCATGAAAACGTGTAAGTCACAAAGTATACATTGGAACATGTAAGACATAAAGTATACATGTAAGTTGTAAAGCATACACTTGAATACACGTAACTCATATCTATTGAACCATGAATTTATAATGCAAATATGGACACCATCGATAAAAAAGATTTGTATTAACCAAATAGCCATGTACACATACATCAATTTCTATGTCAATATAAGTATAAAATATAGGTACAAAATAGCCATATAGGCTTACGAGAATGCCATATAGGCATACAATGTCAAATATATCCAATATAAAATATGTACAAAATTTCCATGTAGGCATATAACAAAGGGCTATGGAATCAAAATTCATTTCTCTCCATGCTTTGGAAATAAATTCTTTCCCTTTGCTTGTCGATCCTATGGCGATAAGTTTGTCACTCGTTTGTGCTGTGCTCGAGGAGTGTTGTTGTTGCTCCTCCTACTGTCCATGAGGGAAATATTTGCACGCCCATGCTGAGGCGTGCTCAAGCCCTGTATAAACCATCCAAATAGAAATTAAACTACGAATCAATAATGGTTTGATTTTTCACTAGAACTAACATCTATAACAACGAATGTAAATTGAAATTTAGTAATTTGGCTCATACCTCCCCTGTTAGAGCCATCAAGGATTGTATAGTGGATGAAACACTGATATCCATTGCCCTCGTAACATTTAGAGGTGTTTCCGCCACCAACATCTGAAAATAAAACAACAAATTATTCAATCACAAAAACTACAATAGCGATCCACGCCATGACTTATAATGTATGAGGTTGTATAGGTATTTTCATGATGTAATAAGGCTTAAATAGCCATTTTTAAGTTTGTAATGGTCTTTGGTAGTCATTTTAGGAATAAATTGTAAAGTTGCAAAATCTTAACAAAAGTTGTCAATCAATGTTGTAAAAATGCAAAAAGGAGACAAGAAAATGCAATTGGAAGCTACTCTTAGACTTATTACTTATGCTATGTGAAGTAATTGCATCACTGCTTATGTTGACTTTCTAAACAACTATATTGTAGTTGAAATTTTGTCATCTATTAACATCTAGTTATTAGTTATGGAATGTGAAGTAATGCTTTGAGTTTGAATGATGTGCAATGCAACGCAATCAACGATATGAATATAAACTACACAAATCTATTAAGTACAATTCATTAGTTAAACTCTTTATTCTATTACCTGCGTGTAGGTTTGAGTAAATCCATTGGCATTGGGAGGTGTTCCCTCAAAACCTCCAATATTAGCCTGTTCAACATCCAAAATCACATATTAAAATACCATTCGTAAAACAATGCTATTAACATGTAATAAATTTATAATTGTTTACTAGTTACATACCCCACCGATAGGTGTACTGCAGAAATAGGTAGGTGGAGGGCCAGTGTATCCAGTCTCAACACTGTGACCTTGCAATTTTATTAAAATCATAAAACTAAATTAGTTAATCTTGCATTTCAAAATCAAAATTTAATATATTAAATTCAATGAACATGCTAACTCTTACCTGACTATCAATGCCATACGCCTCATGCAAAATGTTAGTTGCCCTCTCCATCTCCATAGCTGCAGACGGATCCTGCATAGCAGCCTCCTGAGTGTCGATGGGGTCATATGAACAAATCACCCTGCAAGATTGACACACATGGGTTCAAAGGCCACCACTCGAAGAATCCCTTGGATGGTGTTGTAGAATAGGGCTAGTATGATGGATGACACTCTTGGTCAAAGTGTTGATCACTTGCAATGTCTCTACGTCTGCACTCTCCTTCACAACAGAAGGCATAATAATGTGCTCACGAGGCGGCTTAGCAAGAGATCATCTCCCTTGCCACATAGGATCCGACTGTGCACTGGGTCTATCCTGAGCTGACCCCCCACCTCTCCCCTGGAAGTCCCTCATATCAAAATAATTTGGGATTTTGTTCAATATGAACTCATAGTATAGTTTCCTAAGGAAATACTGCGGGACTTCACAATTGTTGCATGGTGGGTAATCAAAGACCATATACCACCTATCATAAAAAAAGTTCCTAATCTGTTGGTGGTGGCACCAATGAATAGGAAACCTCTTCTCATTGAGGGTGAGATTTTGATTTGTGCGTGGGTCAATGAATAATGAACACAGATCACCTTTTGTAATTTTTAAATCCTTTACATCTTTATATGATAGTTTATCCGCATAATAAGCCCTAGCCACCTGCCTCCTATCTTGCCATCCAGTTATTTGTTTGCTAATTGAATCTATATTTTTTAACATATCTTTCAAAGAACTTGCTAGGGTCATTCTTTCTACGGTTGAACCATTTGGATCACTCAACCTACTGATTAAATCCTCAATTTCTTTTTTGTTGTTCTCAATTTCACTCATTAAATTTTGTTGAGTTCCAGGAGGGTGTTGAGTGATTGGTGGAGGAGGTTGTTGTTGCGGTTGATTTTCTTGTTGAGGATTTTGTTCTTGAGGATTTGGTTGATCTTCTTGTTGAGGATTTTGAGGGTTTGCAGGTTGATTTGCATCTCCTACAAATTCAAAAAAAAATATATCAAATACAATCTAAAACTAACAAATTCAAAACAAAAAGAAAACAATCCTTACCTCTCACACCTCCTCCTCATCGTGGCGCCATCCTTGCGAAGAAATAGCAACTATTGGTGAATATTTTTGCACAATACCTCCTCCTAGAATGTGAGTGCAAAAAATGGGGGTTTTGGCCACGAGCACAACAAAAAACACAATTGAAATGAAGAATGAATGAGTTTCAATTTTTTTTTGCTTTTAAGTCATAACGTGAGCGCGTTATAACGCGCTTGCATTATGGGCTCATTGTGGCCGATCCTCAGGGTCGACACACTAAGCCATAACGCGAGCACGTTATAACACACTTGCATTATAGCGTGTTCGCATTATGACTTTTCAAAACTTTTTTTTGAAAGTGACCACAAATTTGCTACCCATGTCCATGCAACCGCCCCATTACTTGAAACTAAAGCTTAAAGTAAATATTTAACGAGGTAAACATTAGCTAAGATATTGGTGTTAGAATCCTTATTCATGATAATAGTGGGAACTCATGTGATTCTTTCATTATACCTTCAATCTAATGGGCATCTTCATCATGAGTCTTTGATCATGCTCAAGATGCTTGATGGGATGGACAATATTGGATAGGCATGGTTTTGGATGCATGAAAGTTGTAATAGTTAATTTTTAATTAGATTCCTCGCATTAATAGCCTAGTTCTAATTGAAGGTTTAAAGTTTTAAGCATGAAGATAATAATAAAAGGCCTAATTTTGGGGAGAGCATTACATGTTAACCATTACTATTACAAAGTGGATTTTTATAAGTGCATTCCCTATTGTGCAAAGGCTTATGTTATCTAACTCTAGTGCAAAATGTGGCATACTTCAAGCATAGAGTGTGATGTAATTCACACACACTAGAATTATTACTTAAATTTAGATTCAAATATCACTTATAATGGTCAAAATAACTAGTTATCAATTATAACTAATTATGCACATGATATTTAACTTGATTTTCAATTCAAATTAGTTAACAATAGTGCAAAATGTGGGAGTGGCTTATAATGGTGCCAACACATGGATCACACATACCAAAGGATTAGTTTGTATAAAGATAACTAGCAAGATCCATTACTTGAAATGATTTTGATATCCATTTTATGTTTGAATACATACTTTACATGCACGTTTGTAAGTGCTTCCATACTTTGAGATGCATGATCATTTAAGGATTTACATGTACATCAAAGTGGGGGCAAATGCTAAAATTTGCATACCCATGTCAATTTTTATTTAGTTTTATAACTATTTTGAAAAAATGTTTTAATGCAATTATATATATGATTAAGTTGATAGAGGGAGTTAAGCTTGCCCTTTGGCTATTGACCAAGACTCATTTCATGTTCCTCTTGAAGTTCCTGATGCCTGGATTGCCAAAGGATGATGTGTTTACCCTTTCTATTGGAGTGGTGGCTTTCTCCTAGTTTCTACAACTAGTTTCTTATATAGAGGTGAAGACTAATCCTATTGAGGTGGATTCCTCTCCTATTGAGGTGGAGATGGGTGTTGTGAACTTGGTTGGAAGCTCTCTTTTTTGGTTCCCTCATTTGTTGTTCCTTTTGAGGTGGAAGCTACTCCTATTAAGGTGGAGCTTGGGGTTACTAGAGATTCATGGTTTCAATGAAAATTGTGTTCACATCATCCTCTCTAATAGAGGGGAGCTTTCTCCTTTAGAGGTGGAGATTGAGTTGGCTTGCTGGATTGACAGGTGTTTCAAGGGGTTTCTTACTACCTTATGCTCATTTTTGCTTTGTAACCCCCTTATTGAGGTAGGGAGTTTGGTTGGACTAATTGTTATGAATGGGAGCTCTTGTTGCCCTCTTCTTAGTGGCTCAATGCTATTTTACTGAGCGGAGGTTTGCTGTGGCTTGACTGTTGTAGGTTGTGTTGTTGCCTAGCTTTCTTAGGTGGTCTTTGTTAGTAGTTAGGGTTCAAGGTACCTGTAAAAACCTGGTTGTATAGGGTTTAAGGTTCCCTTCAAAAAAATTTCTCTATAGCATGGGTAATCTAGTGAATCTTTTGGGCGGTTGCTGATTGTCTACATTTTATTTGTTTGCAATGTTCTTTTGAAAGGGTTTTGGGTCCCTCCAAAACCTATTTGTAAAGGGTTTCAAATCCCTTCAAAACCCATTTTTCCCCATTAATCAAAACAAATGGTGTAATCTTGTGTGAAGCGAGGCTCATTCCCTTATCCTTCAACTATCCCTATTTATACACATTCCAACATATTAGATTGCACCTTATCCATTTATGGGCATTTTCCTATGCACCTTACATTTTTACACCCTCCATATCCAAACATTCATTCCCCAAGCAAATCTTAATCCCAAGTCAATCTTGGTAGTGTAGTGTAGAATCGATCTTGCATCTACAAATATGACCCCTAAAACTCTAAACTTCAAATTAAAAATTATCCAATTCTTGCCCATTCCATTAGCTATTATAAGCCAACTAAACACACATTTGTGTGATTTATTGTTATTTCCTTGTATTTAAGTCATTCAATCACATTTATTTATCATCCACAAGCATCATCACACATTATTCAATTTAAGGGAGAAAATCATGCTAGAAACATTTCAATTAGTCCATTAAAAAGAGTTAGCATTTAATTCTAAATTATCTAGACTCTTACAATTGTCATTTATTACTCTTGATCCAATCTTCCCAAAGATGGGTGTCTTACCTTTATAGTTGGCACTACTTGTTACAATAGATCTACCATAAGAGAACAAGGGATGAGGTTGGAGTACCTACCTCCAAACTATGACACCAAAAGCTCCAAAAGAATTTAGTGCTACTCTTACTAGTCCCCATGGGGGAGGCTAGAGAAGAAAGTTGCTTCCACCATATGTTGCGTTGTTACCCAACCAAAGGACTAGGTTCACTTAAGCTTGCCAAGGCTAGTTGAACCACTAGAAGTAGGCAAAAGCAGTTGGAGTTTAGATTAATTTGTGCTTATATGTATATGCATCATATTTAATTAAGCCGGTGAAATGATTTCAAGTGCTTTTGGATCCCAACGTGTAAGTTTTTGCATTAATGTTTTGGATCACATAATATGATAGTTTTTGCATTAATGTTTTGGATCACATAATATGATCTAATTATGCTTCATTGTAATGATGAATCATAGAGTATGAGATGAATTCACCTTGTCTTAATTATGAATCATGGAGTGTGATTCAAAATGCCAACATCAAAAAACTTATATAATTATATCTAGGAACTCTCTAAATCATCTACCTACCACTCACTTGTTTTATTTTCAGAGTGTAGCCCATCAAAACAAACTCTATTACAACTCTCAGATGTAGAATAGATAGACAAATCGTTGGAAAACACGAATGATGGTTGTAAGTTTGATTCCCCTTGATTTACCCTTGCATAAGTAGAGGTACCTCATGTAGATAAAAATTATAATAATATATATTAAGACTTTGCTTTGCAAATCCCACTAAGTATTGATTCCTCTATTTGAAAAAACAACAACAAACTTTATTATAAAATTACCTAATTCCATTAGTGTAATGATCTTGCATTAGTTTATTACGAGGTACTAAGGGGGACATGCCTAGGTTTTTTTAAAAACTAAAAAGGTGGTCCAAGAAGGGGTACGCACATGAGGGCCTCTTAAACATCATGACTCACTTTAACTTGAACAAATAAACATTTATAATTATAATATGTTTAGGGTAATTGGGAATTTAAAATACTAAGCATATGATTTAAACATGCTCCCCACGCAAGATGTCATAAAGCTAAGCTTACTTTATCCATAAAAAGTTTTTTTTTAAATAATTAATTTACCACGAAACCTACAATTTTTTTTTGGGGTAATATTCAAAATTTCCCACTTAATTATTATGGAAGTGTAAACGGTTTTAGTTCGAACTTAAGACTTTATTTTTAATTTAAGAATTTTAATATTAAATATGTTTTTGTGTATTAAGTTATGCGATGAATTTATGTTTTAGTTAGTACATATAATTCTAAGATATTTTTGAGAATAATATGTTTTTGTGTATTAAATTATATAATGAATTTATGATTTAGTTAGTACATATAATTTTAAGATATTTTTGGGTATTCGAGGGATTATTTTTTAAAAGATTATAGGAAGGTGTATAGAAATTTTATATAAATATTTTAAGGTAAATTAATTAATTAACATTAATAAATATGTTATAAGAATAAGAGTTGAGATTGATTTGGATAATGAAGTAATTGTATAAATATATTAGAGAATTAGAGATAAATCAATAATAATTGTGTTTGATTATTTAGATTGTTTTTATAATTTGTGAAAGTGATCTATGCATATGTGGAATTGATCACATGATATGCAGATTTGAACTTTGTTAAAGATTTGAAGATTCGTTATGCAAGGATTATTCTTCTTTAATCAAACTCCTAAGATATCAATTTAATGTCTTTGAACAAATATTGAAGACACCAAGAAGTCATGCATAATGCTATAGAATGTAATGCAAATATATACGCTCTTATAACACTACAATGTTGTAATGAAACTCTCTTGCTAGGTGTAAAATGTGTAAGATACATGCTCGATATTCAAAATGAATTAGGGTGATTTTTTATATGACATCCTAACATATAATTCAAACATTTTCGCACTTTAATTGGTTTATAATGGATAAGTGGATGGAAATATTTGTGCCCAAGAAATCAAAATAACACAATTAAAATTTGGGTGAATTTTCACAAATTATGAAACTAACTTGAAAATATAAATAAGAGTTATACATCGATAAAGTGGAGGCCATGTCTCAACCCTAGGAATAAATACACATGGAGACAAGCTAGGATTAGGTTATTTGCCAACTTCCATGTGAGATACATTGTTTCACAAACTAATTATTGCACTAGACAAATGGGTTAAAGTGAGTCCAAAACGAAGGAGAAAAGTACAAAACATGGAATTTTCATCATTATAGAAAGATTTTACATAAGAGTAGAGGGATGATCAAGCAAGCAAACATCATCCACATCTAATCAACCATTACATTAGTAGGAGGTCCATTTCCATTGTGGCATCACCCCATTAGCATAATGGTCATGGTATATTGGATTATATGTCGTCATGGACCAAGCCATCTAAGTAATAATAGATTATTTATCTATTTGATTGTATATTTTGAGCATATTTACAAATAATGGTTCAAAAGAAGACATTTCATGGTTATAAATGGTTAACACTCATTCTATTTAGATGATGCTCATAAAAATGAACTACCAAATAATTTTGATTGAAGAATTTCTTAGATGTATTTGCTAAATGTTGGATAAGGCTTTAAGGTGAATGCTCTCTTGTTGGCCTTTTAACTCTATTTACTTAGTTACTTTAAGGATGCAATATTTTGAGCGGTCGTAATTTTAAACTATCTCAACTTTCTCTATACCACTTATTTTTCCAAGTTTAATGTAATATGTATGACTCTAGGATGTGAATCCATGCCACCTTTAACTGAAAAATTCTACAATTTTTATACTAATAATTTATATAATTCTTTAGTAAAAAATTCTTATTTTAACTTTAAAAATATTATTTGGTCAATTTTTTGTCCTTTAGACAATGGTTCTATTCACAAAGACTTTCTAATAGATGTTGTCGAGATTATTTAGAAGCTTTATAATTGTATGGTCTCCTAACTTTTATTAGAATAGCTAATCTAAATTTTTTTAATTACATCCCAACATTTTAAATATAAAAAAAATATATTTCTCTCCAAATTTTTTTTTATGGATATTCCACATAATACCTTGTAATGAGTCACATGAATTAAGATGTACGAAAAGTGGAAGAAATTTCCAATTTTATCCGACAAAATTGACCTAAATCTAAGAGCTAAAAACTAAAAACTTTCCAAGGTAAAACTCTAATTTTTCCAATAAACATTGGGACCTCTTGCCCCCCTGCATGGGACCGCTTCCTTAGGAGGTGAAGGCTATTTACACATAAAAGTTCAATTTGGATTTGTGTAGACACCTTGTCAAACAAAGAAATTTTGAAAAGTTAAGCCGGCCATATGAGAGAGGACGGTGAGGGATGAGCATGAACATAATGATACAAGTCATACATAAGATGATATGATGTATGCATGTGAGAGGCGTAACGTGTGGATGTATCTTCCCTCATGCTGATTTTTAAGAGCGGTTGGTGTCTTAAATTAGAGTGAAACCCTCATATCGGGAGATGTGTTTGTGAGCGTGTCTCTTCACGTCTGCGTGGGTACACAAAGAAGAAAGAAAGGAGAGGAAAAGATTGGTTTGTGTTCTATTGAGCGGCTTAAGCGGTGATTGTGCTGTTCAGATCTGTGCATTGTCTATTGCGGATTTCTGCCTGGAATTCGCTTCATATCGGCAGAAATGGTTAGTATTTAACCTTGAAATCTCTGTATTTAATTCTGTTTGTGGGTCGAGTTAGGGTTAGATCGTTCAGATGAGGGTTTAGATCGAGTCTATCAAATGTTAAATATGTCGCCAATGAAAATCGTGTGTAGATCTTTGTAAGCGGTCGTTTAAGCCGTTGAATATCTGTTTTGGTCGGTTTTTCTGTTTTTCGAGCAGACGGGCGCATAATTCTGCTTGTTTTGCGTTTCCTGGAATGGCCGTTAGTTTCTAGGTTTTGAAGGTCCAGTTACGCTTTGGCGAGCTGTATGTGCGGTTAATTCTGCTTGTTTTGTGTTTCCTGGAATGGCCGTGGACTTCCAGGTTTTGAAGGCCAGATTACGCTTTGGCGAGCTGTTTAATTTTTCTGTTGTTGAATTGGTTGCTTGCCGTAGGATTTCTGTGATTTTTTGTTTTTCTAGGGTTTGATTTGTCGACAGATGTTGATGTTTTGGATCTGAGTGAAGGGTTACATGGCAATTTTTAAACGCTAGGTTTATTCAGTGATCTGTGGTCGATAAATTAGGTTGGTATGTGTGTAGTCTATGCGAATTTTGGGATTTGGGTCTGGTTGCTTGAAATTTGGATTTAAAGTTTAAGGTGAGAATGATTATATTGGTACGGATGCTGATTGATGGTCTGATTATGTGTTTATGCTTGATTTTCTGGATCTGTAAGGAATTTGTTGCATCCGTTCAGTTACAGACAAAATTTAAGCTGCTAGATTTGGCAACGTGAATTTTGTATGTATTAATATTTAAACGTCTGTTGTTAGTCATGGCTAGGGTCTGTCAATTTGTTACCGCTGGTTTG
This sequence comes from Sequoia sempervirens, assembly GCA_007258455.2. Lineage (NCBI taxonomy): Eukaryota > Viridiplantae > Streptophyta > Pinopsida > Cupressales > Cupressaceae > Sequoia > Sequoia sempervirens. The sequence goes on from VDFB02149884.1 coordinate 12,829, forward strand.
TGGCTTCAAGGGCTTTGGTGTTGCTACATTTGTTTTCGTGTATATGTTTATTTGATGCTTGAATATAGTTTGTGGATTTTTTTAAGATTTGACTCAATTTAATAATGTTTTGAGTGAATCACCAGGCGGACTCTTAATCTGATTGTGTTCACAGGTTATTCTGTGAACTGTTTTTAAGATTATTTTTTTCCTCAGATGAGTTTCAAGCTGTCAGATGCATTGATTTTGGTTTGACTAATGATCTATTTTACGTTTTGGATTTCAAGTTTTTTTCTTTTGCTGCTTCTTATGACTGGTCTGTGCTGTACCATTGGTAGAACTTATGGTGATTGGTCTTTTCGAGCACATTTTACATATTTAATCTTCCGATGATCTAGTATTCATAAGATGCCTTTGGCAATTCATGTTACTGTGATAGCTGATGGATTTCCATGCTAATCAATGGAAGCTGAGAGTGTAATCCTTGCACTCTTGTCTCTATGTCTTTTCTGCTGGCAATGCTTTGTTATTTTATGTTTGATGGTATAATCAATTGGATTTATGGATATTATAGCCTTTAAAATTTTAATCATTACTCTTTATTTATTTTGGTTGGATTTTATTGAGATATTTTTAATTTGTTAACCACTTGTTTAGAAGAAAGTTGATATTTTTATCACTTGGGATTGCTGTTGGATTTGATATTTATTGATCTATCTTCTGTTATCCTGGTCAGTATCTTTATCTATTTATTGAGCTATTTTCTTCTGTTTGATTTGCCTTTTAAATTGAATGGCTTTGATGTTTTTAAAAGGTTTGCTGCTCATTCCTATATAGTTTTTAATGTCAGCAATAGCATAGATATATATATTCTTAGTTTCATATATAAGACTGATATTTCATTGTATCTATTGGAATTTGGGGTTGCTATTTTTGTCTATATGTACCAAAATCTGATGATAGATGTGTAACTTATTTGGAAATGGATTTAAATGGTCTTACATAATGCATAATTACATTTCTGTTTGATAAAAATACTAAATAAAACCAAGATTAACCAAATTGTACATTGCATTGCATATGGTTTTCCTGATTTTATCATGATTCTCTTTTATGATGACACAGTTGAGTGAGAAGTAAGCTGGAAATATATAATTACCGAATTCTATCTTAAATAGGGAACAAAGATCTTTTAGATGCCTTTTAAATCTGCAGTGTATTTGTATTTTGGGATGTAATTGTTGGATTTAATTATGCATCGATGCATTACTCTGCCTGGTTTACAACGATACTGCTATAGATTAAAAAAATGGCAATAACTTGCAGGATTTGTGAGTTAATTACAGTGCCTGTGAGTAACTTGCAGAAAAACTTGCCCATGAGTTATTGGTGAATTTTTTGGCAAGAACTCACTGAAAAAACTTGCCGATAACTCATGAGGCCAAGTAAAAAGTTCAGCCATTGATTGAAAAAAAGTCTGCCCCTAAAAAGTCATTTTATTATTTTTTACATCCGCTTTTCGAGCATTTCAGCTGTTTTATTTTTTTGAGCATTCAAGCATGCACTATGAAGGTTTGTGTGGTTTTGAAGGTCTGAATTTGGGTATGTGCTGGGACACAGTCCCTGGACCCTGCCAGGGGCGCTTCCCCTCGGCTCAGCTGGGGACTGCCACCCTAAGAGCCCATGCGCTAAATTTAAATTGCAAAAAGTAAAATTTGTTTTGGGGCCATTTCTACCAGGGATGAAATTTGTAATATTAATACAGATATGTAATTTATAATTGTATGACACTATGATGTGAATTGAATTCTTTTTTGATCTATAAATGATCTACAAATTTTTCCAAGTCTTGAGTTTTTGAGTTTTTTGGCTTTCTGAGTTCATGCGGAGTCCGAGTTTTTGAACAATGGTTACCACAATCAATATAACAAGTAGAAGATTGATTTTGTTGTAAAACATTTTTTTGATTAGTGTCCTTTTCGATTGGATCTTGTTTTTGTAAGAAGCTGTTGGTGGCATGTTTGTTCATGATCACAGGCAAATGCTTCATCTGGAATTGCTGTAGATAATGATTGCAAGCTCAAGTTTCTGGAGCTGAAGAGCAAGAGAACTCATCGTTTTATAACATTTAAGATCGATGACAAGCTAAACATGATTACAGTGGACAAGCTTGGTAACCCTGGTCAAACATATGATGATTTTACTGCAGCTCTTCCCGAGAAAGAGTGCAGATATGCAGTTTATGATTTTGACTTCGTAACTGAGGAAAATTGCCAGAAGAGCAAAATATTTTTTATTGCATGGTAAGTGGCTGTTTGTGACAAAATGCACATTCTTAGCTAATTTATATAGTGCAGGTGACAGTTTTTTTAGTGTTGTCTGTTTAACTTTGCTTGCCTTTGTTTGTGGCAGGTCTCCTGATACTTCCAAGGTCCGTAACAAGATGCTTTATGCAAGCTCTAAGGATAGGTTCAGGAGGGAACTTGACGGGGTCCAGTGTGAAGTCCAAGCAACAGATGCCTCTGAGATAGGGATTGAGAACATTAGGGACAAGGCACGCTAAGCTACTTAGGATTGAATTGTATGCAATTTAGGCAGAGTGCGTATCTGAAGTTTATAATTTACTACCTGGGGATCGGATTGATTCTTGATGTTGTAATGTGATGTTTTATTTCTTGTTTTGAGTTGGACAGCATTTATCTTAAACAGTGACAGCAGGTTGCTGGTAGGACAATGACAATATATATATGTGACTATTTTGTAATTTCATTTATCCCTTATGATGACTTTCTAGATGGGGATTACTTGGGTTGTTTTTTGCAAGTGTTTGCCTATGGCCAAGAAGTCCACTACCTCTACAGTGCTTCTCTGAAGGGGTAGATAACAAAGCTTGTCATGTTTATATTAATCGAATTAAGTACCATCGTGTTATATCTGAAGTTCTGAGTATTTTTTGGCCCGACGGCCAATCTGTTTGGTAATGTGTTTCAGTTTGTCATTTTGAAACAAGCATGTGGCATTTAAAATAGTCTTGCTTTTCTCCATCTCTTGTTGAATCCTGTTTAGTAATTTCAATAATTTTTTTATTGATGCTGGAATTTTTTACTATGCAAGTCTTTATTTGATCTTTTTCATTACTGCCGACTCTTTGTACGGCTTCTCCTTAGTACCTGCTTATTGTATTAGTTGCCAGCTTTGATGAAATCAAAGCTTCGGATGATTCCCTTTCCTTGTGCGAATGGAGTTGAATAAATATAGATGATGTTAAGGAATTAAATTCCAGTAAGGAAATATATGCCATATCTTGTTTTTGGTTTTGGGATTTAACATTTGATGCAGGTGGTTATGTCAAGATGCTCATGTACCTTGCTGCGAGTGCCATTTGTTTCCATCATATGATGCCTAGTAATAATGCAAGCAATGTTTTCTGGTGTGATGCGACTGTTAGTGGATTCTCTTATCACCCTATAGCTCTTATTCAGATATTTTCTAGAAAGCTAGGTAAAGCAGCATTAGTATAGGGTACGAGGGTGTAAAATATTGGAAAATTTAAACAATGCATTATAAAGTTTCAACTTAAGAGGCTGATCAGAGGTTGAAGGAAAAGTCTGCAAGTTTTAGGAATAATTGAGTTTTAATAAAGTAATTTATATGTCTCTTGCAAGGGTTGTTGGGCATCTGATTTGGTGAACTATATTATTCCCCAATATTGTTCTTTTTTAGTCATTATAACCTTTTCACCAGTGACCTGGTTAGAGTTTCCATTCAGTTTTGCTATATCGATGTAATAAATACAACATGACTCTTACATGAGTGGTGTGCATGGTGTCTTGTTCAAAACATCCCGCAAGTTTCTATGTTTATAACGTGCTGCTTACAAGGCTGGATTATTGGTATACATGGCGTGCTCACACAACGATTCCTTAAAGCAATAGATATTATAGATTTAATTACGCCTGAGAGGTGTGTCATTGGGAGTGTCACCCGAAATCTCTTAATAAAAAGCCAAAGGAGTGGGAATGTAGGTAACTCAAATCTCTTACAAGTATGATTGGTCCTTGAATTGAAAACTCAAATCATGCAAATTTTCTCTTTTTCCCACAATATAATTTGTTACAAGAATGCTACGCGTGGCAATTATATGACGAGATATAGTACAGCACAGGATAACTTAATGTTAATGGTGAATGTTAAGGGGCTCCCAAGTTCCTGTTCAAGACATTGTATAATAAAATGATAGAAACTCCATGAGTTGTCCGAGGTCATCATGTGAGATGCATAGTAGTTTAAGGAACTATGGCAAATTATGCAGATGTTCTCTTTGATGGCGACCTTTATTTTACATATATGTTCCATTAGTGTAGGCGGTCTTATTGTTTGTGCCTCAAATATCTAGAAACGCAAATGATGCCATATTTGATAACAAGCACAAAGGAAAACATAATTAAAGTAATTCGTTTGAGAAATTTGGTCGATGATCATGGAGAGCAGTTGTGTCCTCTCAAGACTTTTTTTCTGAACATGATTAGATATTATTATATTCTAATCTTACAATCCAATGCACACACATGGAAAGGTTAAAATTGAAGAGAATTTACTTTGTAAAGCCCGGGAGAGAGATATTGTCCTAGACATACAAAGTCTCTCCACTTTGTTGTATTGTTTGTTTGTTTCATTGAATGAGAGGTGGCAGCTGTTAAACCGTTCGAGCTGGGTACGTCAATGATATGGCATTTACTTTGTTGTATTGTTTGTTTGTTTCATCGAGTGAGACGTGTGAACTGTTAAACCGTGGGGCTGTGTATGCCAATGATATGGCATATATTGTGCTTGCCAATTGAATTTGTTGATATGTTATATGTAGTATTTTTTCATGGTTTAGAATAGTGTACTGTGGTTCCATTTTATGGTAGACTTTGGAATGTTACAGTACGGAATATAGGTGCGTTGGTTAATCATAACGAAGCGACCGGGTATCATCCGGTGTGGGTGAATCTCTGGCCGTTCGCTCGGGGCAACAGTAGAAAAGTATCCTACCTACCCGGAATTCTGTAGCCCCCCACCCCCGCTGTTCTATAGCATAGTTCCCATTCTAATCGCTTCTCGACCATATTTGTAATTGTGATCACGGTGTGAGGGTGGTTGAGTTGTAAGTGTATGGTCCATTCCTCATGGCCGTGAACTGAAGTGGAGGGGAACTGTGTAAAGGTTGGAAGAATTGCCCAGCTAATTCTGCTTCTGCTGATATTGATGCGCTTGAAATGTAATTCACGCGGGCAAACCCAGTAGGAACAGCGATTGGTGTATGCGAGGGGTCGGGTACGCCAGCGCAACAACTTGGGGGCAAAAGGTTAAGGAGCTTCTGTAGGTCTTCGCAAAATTGGTCTATAGTTCCATTCTTAGCATTGTATGAGAGGTGTAGAATAATCAGATTTTAGCGAAGAACCGTGAACTTCAAATGGTAGCATTGTTCCATGAAAGGGGCTTTTAAATTTTCTATGTTTGGTGTGTGTTCTTTGGATGGTTTTGTAATTAAATTTGGAGTTAATTTTGAAAGTAAGATATCAAATCTTCACCAATGTGGCAAAATTTTATAAGCATTGCTTTGCAATATTTCAACACTCTCTATCCATCACTTTTTCATTAGGATAATATTTATAAATTTAATGCCATTAATATTTATAAATTTAAAGCACATATTATTCATAAAATATCTTTACGATTAAAGGTTTTTAAAAAAAGAGAAGCTATAGTCGCTCTTCCATCAAACCAGTACTCTCCTTTATCCATCACTTTCTATTCTAAAACGAAGCTAATCACTTTGAATTTCTAAATACAATGCATATTATCTATAAAATATGCATACAACTAGTTATACCTGAAAAAGAGGGAAGCTAATCTCTTTTAAATAAAATTTCTAAATACAATGCATATTATTTATAATATGAATGATATAAAAGAGGAGCAATAGCTTTTGAAGAGGCTCCTCTTGTATATATTTTGAAGAGGGTTTATTGAAAAAAATATATTACAATTTTTTTAATCAGCATGACCATTCCAATGGAAAATTTTGTGAGGCATTTAAAGAAGTAAATCCATAACTAACATCTGTTAGTGTTTTGTAGCGGTGGGAGATATTTTCTCCTAAATATATTTTGCTCAAGGCAGGCCAACCTTTATTTTATAAATAAAATTTGTATTTTCTAGGTCGGCCCTAGAAAGGTCGCCTAGCTTGGTATATAAAGAGGGTAGAGTCCTCTCATTTTATCACTCCAATTTGCACTATTCAACAATAGTTTGCCTTCTAAGCAACAGATTCGATTCTAAAAGAAATGTCATCATTTGTGTTTTCAAGATTCGCTTCAAGGAGAAGTGTCTATTTATTGTATTAGACTCGGCTTTGTCTAGGGCGTGATTTTGTATGTCATTTCTGCACTTATTCATCTAATATATAAGACATCATTTTTTGTTGGGTTTTTTCTTCCTCAAGTAGGAGGGTTTTCCCAAGGTAAATTGTTGTGTTCATTGATCTGTGTGTTGTCTTTCTGCTTATTTGTACTTTTTATTTGAAAAACTAACATGGTATCAGAGCGGGTTTAAGAAAAGATCCGATTAGATTTGGTTAAGCAGTTAATACAACTCTTCATCTAAGGTAGTCTCTCAAAGAAAAGAAGATGGTGAATGGTGTCAAGGTAGAAGATAGGCTTGATGGAGCATCAAATTTCAACTCTTGGAAATTCAGAGTTCTCATTGCCTTAAAAGAGAACGATCTTCTAGATTTCATAGACAATGATGTGCCCGAGCCATCTGATGAAGCAGAGAAAATTCAATGGAAGAAAAATGGCACGAAGGCTAGGAAGATCATGATAGACTCCGTGAAGGATCACCTAGTTTCGATTATCTCCAAGATGAAGACATCCAAAGAAATGTTCGAGGCTCTACAAGGATTGTATGAGATCAACAATACCAACAGAGCCCTTGCTTTGAGACAACAACTCCATATAAAAATGGCTAAAGGAGATTCAGTCATTTCTTTCTTCCTGAAGATTTTTGAATTGAGAGATCAACTATGCACTATTGGAGACAGTTGAAGATAGAGATCTGGTTATGTTGGCACTGAATGGTCTTCCTCAATCTTGGGAGCCTTTTATTCAAAGCATCAGTGGGAGATCTAAGTTGCCTAATTTTGATCGTCTTCAAGCTGATTGCATTCAAGAAGAATCCAAATTGGCAACAATAGGAAATGGGCGAAACTCTCATAATGAAGAAAGTCATGTCCTTGCTGCACATGCTTCTAGAAGAAAAGGAAGAGAAAGAAAAAGAGGCACTTTCAAGAGGAATAGAGACAAAAAATCAGATTTTGTTCTAGAGCCGAAGAAAAAGAAGGATCTCTCTCACATCCAATGTTATAGGTGTGACAAGTATGGCCACTATGCTCGAGATTGCATATCAAAATCGAAGCAACATGCTTCTACTGCAGATATTGATGATGTGTCACCTCAAAAGGAATCTAGAGACAACTCAGAGGGATTTCTATTCATCTTCGCTCTTTCAAGTAATGTTCCAACTGACAGTGACACTTGGTTGATAGATAGTGGTGTTTCGCGTCACATCACATGCTACAGAGAGCATCTTACAGACCTAGTAGAGAAAGAGTCAAACTTGCAAGTGATAATTGGTGATGATGCTTGTTATTCCTTAAAGGGAGTTGGGGCCACTTCTTTCCAGCTAGATTCAAGTATCCCTTTTCATTTGAGTGATGTCTTGTTTGTACCAGGGATCAAAAGAAATCTTGTCTCCATTTTAGCCTTGGAGGACAAAGGGTACAAGGCTTCCTTTTCTGAAGGGAAAGTTCTTGCATGGCCCAAGAACTCTAGCATAAAATCAACTTGTGTGATTGGCTTTCGTCAGGAGAGCCTATACAGATTATCAATTCGACTAGTTCAGACATTATTGCACGAATCTATCAATTTGAGTGAGCCATGGCACACGAGACTTGCTCACTTACATTTCAGAGCTCTTCAATCTATGGAGAAGATGGTTACTGGTTTTCCAAAGCTTGGTCTAGAGCACAATGACATTTGCAGAGGATGTGCACTTGGTAAGAATATCAAGAGTCCCTTCCATAGTAGTGACAGTAGATCAAAATGAATTTTAGATCTTGTTCATTTTGATTTATGTGGACCAATGTCTGTGGCATCCTTGAGTGGATTTTGGTACTATGTGGATTTTATTGATGATTATTCTCGGAAGACTTGGATTTACTTCTTGAAATCCAAGGATTTTGAGGAAGTCCTTGATAGATTCAGAGAATTCAAGGTTCAAATTGAAAACATGTCCGGGAAAAGGATCAAGGTTATGAGATTGGATAATGGAGGGGAGTACACTTCTGGAGGATTTCGTAATTTCTGCATTGAGGCAGGGATCAAGAGGGAGTTTTGTGTTCCGTACAATCCTTAGCAAAATGGAGTTGCTGAAAGAAAGAATAGATCCATAGTAGAGGCAACCAAGGCTATGATTCATGATCAGAGTTTACAGAGCTTCCTATGGGCAGAAGCTTCTAGAACCATGGTATATGTTAAGAACAGAAGCCCTCATCGGATATTGGGAAACATGACTCCTGAGGAGGCCTTTACAGGTGTGAAACCCGAGGTTAGTCATTTAAGAATTTTTGGTTGTCATGTTTACATTCATGTGCCCAAGGATAAAAGATCAAAACTAGAACCTTTAGGCAAGAAGGGTATATTCGTGGGATATAGTGAGTCCTCAAAGGTCTACGAGTTTATATTCCAGGGTAGAAACAGATTGAGATCAGTAGGGATGTCTCTGTTGATTTGTTTTTTATGCACTTCTCAACACAGGTAACACATAGGTGCATCACCTCTCTTGAAAAACAATCTTCCACAATCAGATTGCAAAACACTATCCCAAGGTCTCTAATGTCAGGTCTTGACAGTGCTTGAAATATCTCAGTTGTTTCATGTGATTTGCTGGAATCACAAGGTGGACTTACAAATGAGTTATAAAGCATGGGAAGTTGGGTTTGCAAATGCAGTTTGAAAGTGCTGGAAGTGAATGAACAGCGACTGCCCACTCAAAACAACAAGCTGAAACTCACCAAATTCATTTGATTAAGCTTCATGGTGATGCTTGAGATCCTACTCTAACCAAGGAATAAAAGAAATAGCAAAAGGGAAAGGGTTGAGAAAGCTGTTCTAAATCTAAGCTACGAATGAACAGTAACAATGGGGGCTGCTACAATAGACAAACTTCCACAAACTGAATTTTGCTTGACCAAGAGAACCTACAGCTACACGAAATCAGTGCAATCTCCTAAGGTCTGCAGATTTTTAGATTGCACATGGACATCATGAAAATGAAATTGAACTAGGTTGCAACAATGGAATAAAGAAGCTCAGGCTAACTTTACACAGCAGTTTGTCGGCAACAAGTGCTAAAAATATGGGCTGAAAGCTCATCAAATACTATAGCAACAACACCATTATAACAACCATTCAAGAAACTAACAACTAAACTAATAGGGAAGTAGAACCATGCATGCATAATGAAGAAACACAAGAGAAACACCCATAAATCATGCAATGTAGTTCTTTATTGCTGCAGAATGCCTTTACATCAGCTCTCCAACCCTTTACAAATGAGAAGCAAGCCCCTATTTATAGTTTTCCAAAGCCCAAATGAATGGTCAAGATTAATTTGCATTGTGTGGCTCAAATTTGCTTACACTAGGGTTTCACCTACCCCATAATATCCAACAATTTAAAATACATCTTTTGTCTTTTCCCTATTTTGTCTTTTAGTGGCCTTGCCACTGTAGCAATTTTGTCTTTTAGCTGATTGCTCTTTTGCTGTAGCAAAAACTACCTGAAGGCTGCCTTCTGCTTGATGTATTCCCAAGATTCTCTTCAGTCAATCAAATGGGCCCCATTTGCAGATTTGCATCATTGTGGGATAAATTAGCTGCCTCTCGGTCTTGTAGGACAACCTTTGGCAGATCGTGATCGTTTGATGAAAAGCAAGACAACTCTCCCAATGGGCCTCCTCGATGGACCCGCAATAGGCTCCATAAATCTTGCATACATGCAACGTAGTAAGTGCATTCACATAAATTTAGATGAATATTAATCACATCCTACAAATTGAGCATTAGATTCATTAATACATTACCAAAATATCATAAAATTCATGTTTGGAGCTTATTTGGGCCATAAACATAAATGCGGGTTCGAGGGTGCGGGCTTCCCCTAGGGCGGAAGGGTGGTGGACAACAGATGGCAGACGTTCGGCGGATGAAAGGCGGACAAACAACAAACGATGGACAGAAGATGGACGACAGGCAACCTTCCATAAGGGCGAACACGCAAGTGCAGAAGGATGGTGGACGAAAGGCAGATGGAAGGCGAATGAAAGGCAGACAATGGACGATAGACAACCTTCCGCAGGGGCGGACCCACAAGCGCTGAAGGATGACGAACGAAAGGTAGACGATAGACGAAAGGAAGACGATGGACATAGGATAACCTTTCGCAGGGGTGGTCCTGCAAGTGCAAAAGGGTGACGGATAGAAGGAAAACGAAAGGCAGACGACGAATGACAAACAACTTTTCGCAGAGGTGGACCCGCAAGTGCGGAAGGATGGCAGACAACCTTCCACAGGGGCAGACCCGCAAGTGCTTGACCTAGTGGTTTTACCATCTTGAACCTCAAGTCTGGGATCACTGATAACATCTGCGAAATGCACAACTCAGAATGGTCATGAAGGCTTCATCGCTGAACGACAGCGAAAGGGGCACAACATGCATGGAGTTCGCAATGCGGGGGTGGGGAAGTTAAGGATCAGCCATCGCGAAAATGGAGAAACGAGAATGGAGTCATGCCTAGTGCTACTTGCAAGAGCGGGTCCGCAAAGCATGAAGGACACGGCGATGAAAACGAGTGCAAGATCCGCGTGTCAGGCAGACGCGGGGGCTCAGCTGCAAGCAAGCGGCAAGGCAGAACAACAAATGAAAAAGGGAAACCCACGAATGCAAGTCCGTAAGGGCAATCAGACGCCGGGCGAAAAGCAGAGAGAAAACCGCAGGACCCAGCTCGCAAAGGGGAAAATGACTTAGTGAAACCTAGGTAGGTGAACTTGGCCAATATGAAATTGATCGCTTTAAGGCTCATGGCCGATTTGGGCATGGAAACAGAGGCGCGGAAACCAAGGCAAGGTCAAACGACCCGACTCGAGCAAGAAGAGGGGGTCCCTGCCCTTAGTGGGGCGTGTGTGCAAAATATGCACAATAGTCTCCTTCGAAGAGGAAGTAGCCTTCAAAAGATCTAAAGGAACTCACATGGAGATAGACAGTGAAGAGCAGGAGACTTCTCAGGATATGGACATATCTCTTGATCATACTCCTCACATTCAGAGGGAGTCCAACGAACAAGCCGAGACTATTATCCAGTTGATCCTATAGATCCAACTGATGGGCCTAGAGACATTGTCATAGGTCGGAAGAGGCCTCTATTGGCTCGTCAAACTATGCAAGAGGCAGAAAAGTATGCAGCTCCTCGAGGCAACTTTAGGGAAAGCTCATAGAAGTTTCCAGGTTATGTGGCATTGATGAGTCACATCATTGATTTTGGGCCTTCCAGTTTTGAGGAGGCATCCGATCAACATGTATGGAGAGATGCAATGATAGAAGAGTATCAGTCCATCATTAAAAATGATGTATGGGATGTTGTTCTGAGACCTAAAGGGAAATCAGTAATGTCTTCCAAATGGCTCTACAAAATCAAGCATGCAACTGATGGCAACATTGAGAAATACAAGGCAAGATTTGTGGCTAGAGGATTCTCTCAAGAGGGAATAGATTATGAGGAGACATTTGCTAGTCCAGTTGCTCGATACACTTCTATCAGAACAATTATTGCTATTGCCTCCGCTAAAGGCTGGAAGTTACATCAAATGGACGTAAAGACTACATTTCTCAATGGTGTGATTGAAGAAGTGTACATCAAGAAACCAAACGCTTTTGTGATTCATGGGAAGGAGTCTCATGTATGCAGATTGAAGAAGGCCTTGTACGGTCTTAAACAAGCACCTCGTGCATGGTATGAAAGGATTGATAGATATTTGATGAGCTTGGGATTCTCCAAGAATGATGCAGATTCCAACCTTTACTTCAAGCTAGTTGATGGTGAGGCTTTGATATTGGTTCTTTATGTTGATGATTTATTTCTCACTGGAGTAGAGAAGCTCATTGTCAAATGTAAGAAAGAGTTAGCCTCCGAGTTTGAGATGAAGGATCTTGGTCTTATGCATTACTTCCTAGGACAAGAAGTGTGGCAAAGACCTAATGAGATCATTCCAAGTCAAGGGAAATACACTATAGATATGTTGAGGAGATTTGGGATGATGGACTGTAAGTCCATGTCTACACCTATGGAGACAAATTTGAAGAAGTTAAGTGACTCAGCAGCCGATTCAAATTTGGTAGATCCCACCATGTATAGACAATTAATTGGATCATTGATGTATCTAGTCAACACCAAACCAAACATTTGTTATGCAGTGAGTGCTCTCAGTCAATTCATGTGTGAAGTAAGACAAATACATCTAGTTGTAGCAAAGCATATTCTGAGATACTTGTGTGGCACCGTGGGATATGGTTTGAGATATACCTCCAGTGAAGATCTGAAATTACAAGGCTATTTTGATTTTGATTGGGCCGAGAGTGTAACTGATAGGAAGAGCACCTCTGGATGTTGCTTTAGTTTGGGGTCTACCATGATTTCTTGGTGTAGCAGAAAGCAGACATTTGTGGCACTAAGCACTGCAGAGGTTGAATATATTGCAGCATGTGTAGCAGCTCGTGAAGTAGTATGGCTTCGAAAGCTCCTTGCAGGATTGTTCGGTCAAACATTGGAGCCGACTATGATTCATTGTGATAATCAAAGCTATGTGAAGCTCTCGGTAAATCCTATATTTCATGATAGGACAAAGCAGGCGGAGATCAAGTATCATTACATCAGAGACATGGTGCTGAGGAAAGCAATTCAACTCAAGTACATTTGCACTAATGATCAGACGGTTGATATTCTCACCAAGCCTCTTTCCAGAGTGAAGTTTGCACATCTTCAAGACAAGCATGGGGTAGTGGAGAATGTCACCCTTGTTGAGAGGGAGACTCAACATCATTAAGATTTGTCATAATGTATATTTCTTTGAGACAAAGAAATATGAGGTGAACGCCCTTGTACATCTCTGAGACTGAGATGTGTTTCTTTCCACAAATGGGAGTAGCCATTGTGGACGTCATGTTGAGTGAATCCATGACGATGCGTTTCTTTCCACAAATGGGAGTAGCCATTGTGGACATCATGTTGAGAGACTCCATGATGAATCCTTGTACATCTTTGTGATTGAGATGTGTTTTCCACAAATGGGTGTAGCCATTGTGAACGTCATGTTGAGAGACTCCATGACAAGGATACCTAAAAATACCTCCCTACCTAAGAGGGAGTGTTAGTGTTTTGTAGCGGCAGGAGATATTTTCTCCTAAATATATTTTGCTCAAGGAAGGTCAACCTTTATTTTATAAATAAAATTTGTATTTTCTAGGTCGTCCCTGGAAAGGAGGTCGCCTAGCTTGGTATTTAAAGAGGATAGAGTCCTCTCATTTTATCCTCAATTCATTCAACTCCAATTCACACTATTCAGTAGCAGTTCATCGTCTAAGCAATATATTCGATTCTAAAAGAAGTGTCATCATTTGTGTTTTCAAGATTCGCTTCAAGGAGAAGTGTCTCTATTCATTGTATTAGATTCGGCCTTGTCTAGGGCTTGATTTTGTATGCAGTTTCTGCACTTATTCATCTGATATATAAGAGATCTTTTTTTGTTGGGTTTTTCTCCCTCTAGGAGGGTTTTCCTAGGGTAAATTGCTGTGTGTTGTATTTTTGCTTATTTGTATTTCTGATCTATAAAACTAACAACAATTGAATGAACATCTAATTTATTGTTATAAATAAGACATCTAAAAAAAAGAAGCAATAGTCCTTGATTATATTTTAAAGACGGTTTATGAAAAAAACCATATGCAAGTTTTTAATCAACATGAACATTAAAAGGAAAACATTTGAGGCATATAAAGAAATAATTCATACTTAAGTCTCTTGAACAAATAATTAATTTATTGCTTTATATTATTGCTTAACTTTGTTTTAGGTTATTATAACTTTTGTTTCACCATTGGCATGGTTAATGTTACATATATTTTGTTATATAATACGACCATACTAATTAATATGTAATATATGTTACAAGATTGATGATTGGTACGTAATATATTTTCCTAACCATTCTTGCAAGTTTTATATATACATATAAGGGTGAAATTTGCACACCATGTTATTTTTTATTTAGTTTTTTAATCATTTTAAGGGATGTCTTGATACATGTACACATCGACAAATGACACAATCTCGCGTGAAGTTGGATTTGTTCTCCAAATTCTCACTTATCACACATACATCTCCATGTGTTAGTCCCTTTTTTTGTTCACATTTGTCTATATTGCTCTTTATTTATCACACCCACCAATGCTTTTATCTCCAAACATTTAATTTTTATTTTATTTCTACCAACATTTTCTCTTGATGGCTAAAATATAGGTGTCCACTATTTTGATCATAACTTTTGAACAACTCATAATTGCAACTTAAATGTTTTGGAAGTAGAATTATGATATTTGTACTTAAAGAATTAGTCTGCACTTGTGTTCTTGACCTTTGACATTTTAAATTCAAATTCAAAATTTGATTAAATTATATCCATTCTTTTCTCACATAAAAGTCAACTAAACATATTTATGTGTTCTGTTTCTATGTAATTGTATTTAAAGCATTCAATTGTATTCATTTCATCATCCAAACATTTATTTGAATATCATTTACCTTTAAGAAAGGAAACATTTCAATTAATGCTCTAAAACAAATCTAGATTTGCATTGATGATATTAAATTGATAATAGAGCTTTCCTGTCCGCACCCCTTTCAAAAAATTCTCTTGGTGTTCTCTGGTGCAACTGTTGGCGAATGGGGGCTATTTCTACGCCCTATGTGGTTGGGACTTTTCCCATTTCGGGCGTTTTGGGGCTTGTCGATTTGTCTATTGCAGCCCTTCCCTGCACACGACAATTACATTTATGTTTTGACCTGGCTCTTCCTTTGATCTCGACGATGGCTGCAACGACTTTCTTGAGGCAGAGCCTTTTGGTGGTGGTCGTGTTGTTGTTGGGCTCCCTCAGGATTGAGTGCAGGCAATATTTGCTTCTCCTAGTCAAGATTTTGATGCTTATGTTTGTGTTGTGCCATCTCCTGGTTGAGTTCATGTTACTCAAGTTGGCGCTTTGGTCTCGAGTCATGGCTCCCATGTGGTTATTATTGGCTTGAGGGGTTCCTACCCAACTTTCTTTGGGAGAAAAAATCTAGGCCCTCCCGTATTTGTTTGTAGACTGATTCAAAATGAAGACCAAACAATTTGTGGTTCTCCTTTTTTTTTTTAACTTTACACAATTAGGTTTGAAAATCTTTATTGAAGGTGAGATTGAGCTATATTTGCATGCTAAGGGCTTCTTCATTATACTCTTTGGATTTTTAAAGGATAGGGATTTGTTGCTTGATGATAGGATTTGAATGTGGGGAGGGTACGTCCTCTCGATCAAGCTTTGGTTCATATCATTCAACTCTCTTCCAAAACCTCTTAATACTAGACTAGTGTGAGTTAGGCTACCAAATCTTCCTCTCTAGCTTTAGGAAGACTCCTTTTATGAGGCCATTAAGAATGTAATTAATCACTTCTTGAAAGTTGATTCTACTACCTCCTTTATGGGTCACTCTACATTTTCACATGTTCTAGCGGACATCAACATCTTGAATGCTCTTCATGGGAAAATCATTATTATGGGTGCTGAGGGAGGGATAGGCCTTGCACTCAACTACTTGACTATGAGGTTTTCTCCTTTAGATTTAGATAATGTTTTGCCACCAACCACCTAGCTCTAATTTTCACTTAGTGTATAATGAGCGACTACGTGGTGGTAGAATGCCCACAATGATCACTTGACTATCAACACTTTTGATGATGAGTCTTCTCAAGATATTGGGTCTTCTAAAATCTATCTCCCAATCACACACCCAAGTAAAAAATGTGTGAGCTTGAATAGGGGAGGGTCTAACGTTGTTTATATTAGATCTTTGGACCTAATGCTTTGTGATTGACAACTTAGTTCCTTTTGTGTTTGTTTTAGCTTGGCAACATAGCTACGATTGTTTTTTTTGTCCCATCAATGATCTTGTTATGTTGGATTTGATTTGTTCTATCTTTTGTTATAGGTTTATGGTTCCATTAAAACTAACTTACTTTAATTAAACATATCTAGATTTGCATGATTACCCTAAGAGAACGTGTATGGATGAATACTGTTATTCTCAATTGTTTACCTAATTTTGTCAAGGGTTGACCTAGGAGGATATGTTCCCTTGCGACACAAAGACAATTCCTCAAGGGAATTTTTAAATGATGTTAGTCCTAAAGTCCTATGATAAGGGGTGTTATTTAGCGTATAATCCTAAGTCAATGAATTATAGTTAATTATGTACATGATAAGTAATGTATGATCTCCAAACATATTTGAGTGGAAAAATGGGATGAACATGTGCATGTAAGGACTATTTATTTATTATTTATTCTCCAAGATACTTGAGATATTGTGGAAGAAGACATTGAATATGGAGGTTATATTGAAAATGTCAAAATTGGGAGAGGAAAAATATTTTCTCAATTTGGTAGTTATGGCAAAAACATTAAATGCTCTCATGGATAACATAGAATTGGGATCTTGGTCAATTTGACCATTATGATATAATGTATTTTTTTCATAAATGATGCATAAGAGGGGTGTAAAATGTGTAAGAGGAGTTACCATTTCAAGGTACTTGACCATGACCATAAGCATGTTGAATTTTTGCCATGACTCATGATTTTGGATCACTTAATGGTGGTTCTTATTTTTAAATTTTTTATATATTAGAGATATGAGAGTGAATTGTAAGGTTCTTTTGTAGGTACTATTATGCTACTAGACAACTACCAAAGGGATATGCAGATTGTATATTATACTAGATTGTTTGAAACAATGCAAACTCGATTTTGCTTGGGTTGGAGTTTTTTCTTGTAAGGTCTTCACATATCTAGTGTCTATATGGTTTTCTAACTTGTTAAATTAATTCTCTATTTTTATTCACATAGTTTTATTGAATTAATCACATCGTAATTAGATAAAATCACTATATCATTAATATTTCTATTGTGTTGTTTATCTTTCTATTTTTAATAATTAGTGTTAAAGCCATGCATTGATTGTAGAAGTAGATGCATTTCTTACAATATTATGCTTTTTTGGTTGTAATTGGGCTATTATTTTAGTGGTTTTGTAAATCCAATTGTGGGTACAAGCTGTAGAAACTAAAAATGAAGGATCTCTTTGAGGAGAGAGTTGAATGGAAAGTTGTGATAGACAAAGAAAATCATGTGGAAATGCCTAATCCAATTCAAAGAAAACTAGACAAGAAGGTTCAAGGGACAATATGGCCATCTATCCTAAATATCTCTAAGGAGACTATTGCATTTAGTCCATGGCAAAGAACTGATGAAATCTATCAAATGAAGAGTCTAATAAGAAAGCTTTATTTTAAAAAAAGATGTATTTCTTAGAAATGAAGGCAAGAGACTTTGTAGTTGAGCATTTAATTGTGTTTAATCTTACTTTGAGTCGATTAGGAAGTATTGATGTTAAGATAGATGAGTATGTATATTTTACTATTATTCTCTTTACTTGATGTTATGGCATAAAATTGTACCCTCATGCAATTTCCCATAACATCACTCTTACTTTAGCTTTATAAGTTGATATTAATGCAATAGCCCGTCGTCCTAAGCCTTCACTTGTGTCTATGCCTTATCATTTTCTATCGGTGGGGGAATTTCGTCTAGGATGCTTCCACACCACACAAATGTCTTGACAAGATTCTTGATCAAGCCGGAAGTGATCATATTATCTTCCAACTCAATGGCGTGTTCTTGTGCACTCTTCAACTCTGTTGCTTTGGCCGTCTTGAGAAAGAAGGCTATCTCTGATGGAAGAGCATTTATGAAACAGCTTATCAGAATCTCTGGTGATGGATCGAATGTAGAAGAAATTCTTGCAACAAGACGATTAAATCTTGCCACAAAATCCCTCATGTGTTCTTTGTGCTCCATCTTTGAATTTGTGAGTTGGGCAAACAACATATGATTGTCTTCAACGGGCTTGAATCTCGCCAAAAACTTCTCGCTCATAGTTTCCCAACTTGTGATACTGCCTGGCGCCAGGTGATTGAACCAGTCGGCAGCATTTCCCGCAAGAGTCTCGACAAAGAGACGCACCGCGATGTCTTCATGTCCACGTGCAAGACGGCGCAAGCCGTTGTGAACGCAGAAAAATGGTCCTCCGGGTGTTGAGTTCCATCGCCGTGAAACCGAGGAAAACGCTTCCTTGACCCTTTAGGTAACTCATGATTTACCTCAAAAGCCAAAGGTCCAATGTTATTACCCCAAGGTAATGGGGGTGGACGTCGCCTGTCAGCATTGTTGTTGTTATCATCCATTGCTTCTGTGTGGATCATGCAATCGGATGCCAGAGTGTCATTCCCGTGAAATAAAAGCGTTTAGCTTTTCTTGAAGTTTTCTTGCCTCGTGCCCCACGGTGGGCGCCAGAAAACTGTTGGCGTAAAATCTAACACCTCTGGAGTGCAGGTTTGTACGGACAGCTATGTACACTACGCAATGAGTGCTCTTCAAATTAGGAGGGGAAGCTCCCTCATTGTGCTGGAATGCATGGAAAAGAAAAGTAATCTAAGTCCTATCTTTTTGTTCTCGGCTGGAAGAGGCAAAAGGTTAAGAAAACCAAGAACGTTGCAATAAGGATTTTACTACGGTTCGCGGTCCGGTAACTTACAACTAAGCTAACTAAAATCTATCAGTTTCCTCAAGAAAGCGAGCATGAGAAATGGAGCAAGGGACGACTATCGGCGATAGCGGGTTTTAGACTCTCTGCTTGAAGGCAAGGTGGGCACAACTATCATCTCAATCTAAACAAGCTTATTGGGCACAACAGATTTAAGAATTTACCAAGACGATCTTATGAAACCCTAGGTGGTATAACACTCGATCGAATCAGCAAAGCCTTCACAAAACAGCCTTTATCTTTATAATCTCACGAAACCCTAGGTGGTATAACCTTCAATTATATTGATAAAGATTGCAGCAGTTACCCGGCAGCTTCTAGAAACCCTAAATTGGTATAACGATCGATCACAATGATAAATTAACACAAAACAGCCCTATCACTTCAATCTTTTGGAACCCTAGGTGGTATAACAATTGATTTCAATGATAAAGATGTTCAAACAGATATCTAATCTATGGAAAGAATTCAGCATGACAATCTTTCGAAACCCTAGGTGGTATAACAATCAATTGCAATATTGAAGACACACATGAACAAATCTGAAAAAGAAGTAATATTGAGGCAAGGTGGGCGCGACATATATTCCTCTCCGGTAAAGTTATTTACAAATGGCGTAGCTCTTATTTATATACATCAAGGTGTAGGGAACCTAAAATCACCTTGTGTTATCTATATAGTTCACGCAATGCATGCAACTGATGTAACCCTAATTAAGCAAAACTATGCAGTTAGCGGGCAACTACCCTCGGTTTAGCGAAACATCTAATCTAAAATGGACAATTGTCGCGGTACGCGTCCTTATTAAAACAAGTTAGCGGAAGACTATCATGGGTTAAGCGAAACCTAAATACAACTCCAAGTGTAAGAAGGCGATTCTCAGAATAGGTATGCATGTGATGACAACTTCGAGTTAACTGGAAAAGGTAACACCCAGTTCAACTCGTGTGTGTAATGTCTATTCTGAGAAGTGGGAACTGAAGTTCACTATGTGTGATCTCGAGCAATCAACCCCTCAATGAGATTGTTGACTGTATCACCGTCTGAATGTCAGCAACTTGAGCAATCTTTGCAATCTTTGCACACTCAACCAGCATTTCACTGACTGGTAACTTTGGCGGCTCCGTAACTGAAGTGTTAGCCAACATCTCTTCTGCAGCTTGATACAAATCGGTCTTAGCTTTTCTGATGAAGTCATGAATTAAAACCGATTTGGTCTTGAATTCAATCTGTGTGTATTGTACTCTGAAAAACTCTCCTGTTGACTGTGAACACGGCTATATTCTGACAACTTTTCTGGAAAACTAAAAATAGCCTGCTGAGGCTAAAAATAGCCTTTCGAAGAGTTATTTTCGGCAAAAATCTGAGATATGGGTTTTGTCCAGAAGAAGATTCTAAGACAACCCAGAACGTCAGAAATGCGAAAATATAACTTCTACTCGACCATACAAAGACTTTTCAGTTGAGAAAATTAGAAACTCGAGAACTGATGCTCTGGAGTTAAAAATTCCTGAAAAATCAAACGCACGATTTTAATTCGAGGAAGCTATATGAAAATGATCCAGATGCTGAGACTTGTCGAATTTGCCAATTTCAGGAACATGCGAATTGAAAACTGAGAGAAATCTGAGAACCAAGGAGGAAAAAGACGTTTTTTGTATGTCTTCTTCTGTGAAAATCGCTCAAGATTTCTCTGAATTGCTGAGAACTGTGAACTTTAACCTGCAAAAGAATGTGATTGGAGAAATTGCCTTTGCAAATAGATGAGAAATCTGCCTTTGTTTGAGAAATATGAATCTCCCTTGAAAATACGCCTTTTGAATGAAGAAAAACGTATTTTGCTTGAAAATACGCCTTTGCCTTGAAGAAAAACGAATTTTGCTTTAAATTTGCTTTGAAAATATATAAAATTCGATTTCCCTTTGAAGATATGAATCTCTCTTTGAAAAATACGAACTTCTCCTAAGATTGGATTTTGTCTTGAGAAATACGAATTTCTATCGAAAGCTCTGTGAATAACAATGAAGAATGCGCCATGTTAAACAAGAAGAAACTCGCACCAATTTGATAACTGCAAGAACTCAAAACCCTGACAAGAATAGAAATCCTCTGATTGGCTGCCTTTCAGTTTCACTGCCACTGACTAGAAGTTCAAATTTGAAAATAATAATAAAATACTTATTATCATGCAATGGCGCTAAAAATAGACATATTATGAACTTCAGTTAACAAACTGGTTGAAGCTCTGAGATTCATCGTGAGACTTCAACGATTCCGAAAAGTCATCCTTTGAGCACATAGGCGTTCATTTGCTCAAGATATTGCACTTTTTATTAACTTCCTATTTTATAGCTGACAGCACTGTCGCGACTGGCCAACTTTGACACTGATTCCCGGATGACCGGGTGATGCTGAGACTGATCTGAGATAATCAACGGAAAGCCTACTGAACAAGGAAGAAATGTCTGCTGGGAGACACAACTGCAAAATCCATCGTTTAACCTTGAAAAATTAGGCTTTTGATTAAATTCATTCACGGGTTCGGACTAGCCATTTCCCTAAAGCGCCATCGACACCTTCAACGGCCCGGCCGGTGAATGAGTGAACCACAATAGCGTCTGAGGCGAAGCTCCTTTGCATGGCCCGGAGATGCATCCAGCGGTATCCCACGACAAGCCCGAAAAGTGTTAAGGGCCTCAAAAAGAAAAGCGCCCCTGACTCAAGGTTGCACTTTAGACATTTCAACGAAAATCAAACGTCGTCAAAATACCCTACTTTGACAGCTGATATCTGGAGCTGGGATGACCCGATTCAAGCGTTATCTGTTTTAACGGACAGCCAGGAGGGCCCTCAAGAGAAGTCACTGGAGGTAACGAGGTAAGAAAACTGCTTCTAAGACCTCAAAT
This sequence comes from Sequoia sempervirens, assembly GCA_007258455.2. NCBI lineage: Eukaryota > Viridiplantae > Streptophyta > Pinopsida > Cupressales > Cupressaceae > Sequoia > Sequoia sempervirens. The sequence goes on from VDFB02149884.1 coordinate 34,784, forward strand.
TCTCCAGTGCGTATTTTTAATATGTTTACCGCCCCTAGACTTAGCCATTTTTCGGACGTTTTCACCTTGAAATATGACACCAAAGACCTCGCACGCACGAGCGACTGCCAAATGCTGAAGGCTGATGGCTATGCTCGTTGGATAGATAAATTGATAACGCTCAATAGTCGTGAAGACTTCGAACGCGAACAGGCTCATCTGACCAGTCTAAAGGCTAGGCGCCTTAAGACCATAAAAATGCACTGAAAACCAGTTGTTGGTTCCGCCCGTAAAATTACGTGCTTGGTAGAATCTCCGCCACGACCACCAGGAACGTCGGATCGACAAGCTGAATGATGCATCGCGGAGCTGGACTAGAATACTACTGATGTCATGAAGATTCCGTCTACAAATTTTGGCATCTGGAGGGTCCTTTAAGCCAGCGCCCCTGGCTTGTACTTGCACTGGGCAAAAATGGAGAAGCTCGGAAATGTGAAAACTCCATTTTAAGCTGTTCTTCGGACGACTGCCGCCTGAACTCTGAGAGTCGGATGACTGCGCTTGATATCTCGTCGGATAAGCAGACTAGCTGTGAACAAATTGAATGTCTTTGGCAACGAAACTGACAAGTTTTACCCCTGCCTTGAAATGGGCGCCCTCAGGCTAGAGGCGCGCTTTTGCCTGAAAAGAGCAAAATTTCCATCTCCTAAAATTTAGGGATTTTTACTTCTGTCGTCCTTTGCCGGAGCTGTGAGTCTCGGAATGCTTCGCTGAATAGCTCGACGGATAGCCAGACTGATTCTGAAGAGATTGACTGGATGCTTGAGCACTTTAACCAGAATCTTGACCTCCAACAAATTGGGCGCCCCTAAGCTATACTTGCACTTTTGGGCTTTTTCCTCTGAAATCTCCATGATTTGATCTTTAAAAACTCTGTTTCGGTCGTTGAAATGACCGTCTGCAATATGAAATGTCGTCGTGAGATGCTCCTCCATTGTGAAAACCTTCATTCTGAGTCTCTACTTCAGGTTCTGATCAATATAACTGACTTTGACCGACAAAATATTGACAAAAACTCCATGCTTGACATTGCCCAAAACTGTGTTTCACAACATTTTAGCAAGGTTTAGACTTTTAAATGCAAAATGCCTTAATGAAGCAAAAAATTTGGTTTGGGTACAACATTAGGCTCCAACTGGTGACCATGTCGGATACCTACGGCATAGGAGAACCTAAGAATCTCAGTGTTAAGTAGACCAGTGATTTATAATTTGGGCATTGGAGTCAGGACTTTCCCTATTCACCTAAAAAAAAACTTTGGAGTTTCCTAAAAACCTAACCTAGAAATCACCTAAAACAAGACTACCTAAATCACCTAAAACACGACAAAACGTCACAAAACGGGGAAATACAATACGACATAACGATAAAGCGTAAGGTAAAATTACTTAAAGAAAACTAACTCCACCCCCGAAGAGATGAAGTGCTTTCGATATTGTCCGCTGCATGGCAGCGAGAAGAGCCTCCCATCGATGTCGTTTTTGCCTGAAAGGCTTGACTTCTCTTCTTCTAGGAATTGCAGGAGGCAATCCCTCTGGAATGAAGATTCTAAGGTATTCATATATCCATGCAAAGGTACTCTGACAAAAGTCAGAATATGATGCAAATGGGAAATCTAATACCTCGAAGGTATTAATTCTGTTATAGTTCATCCTTGAAATGTTGAATTCTTCAAACCAATCGATCGAGTTCCAAACTCGATTTCTGTAATGTCGTAGGTGATCTTTTCTAATCTGATAATATCCTTTAACTGGCTCGTCGATCAGCTCTATATCACCTTTGACACATAGGAATTTGATTCCCATGTCCTCGACATCTTTGAGGCCTTGCAAAAGCACCTCTTTTTCAGTTTCAGTGAATTCCAATTGTAGCCAATTTGCAACTGGGTTCAACTGTCCTTTAGGGGATATGATCAATTCCCCTACTTCTAAAAATGTATCTGAACAATCTCCATCAAACTGTATTGTCCATGACTTTGTGTCCTCTGTCGGTCTCTTTTCAGAACAAGCAATGTTCTGGTCTTCAACTTTTGTTTCTGACAGAGTTACACAATTACCAGGAACCGTTTCAGGCTTTGCTCCTGTTGGAACAGATGACTTGAACACAGCCTGCTTCTTTGTGACCTTGAGAATCTGATCTAATTCTTCTGGATGATCTTGAAGATATTCCAGTTGCGAGATTTGTACCTTGGTCTTCATCATGGAAGCTACGATGTCAAAATTTGCTGAAGACGTCTCTTGAGCAACTGGCATAGTAATCGCATGTGAAGGTTTGGGTTTAGAAGTGAATGGCACTTCTTCACCCTCTTCGTTTGATTTCCGCCTTTCTTCTTCTTTCTGTGCTTTGAAGTGTTGATCACATGTAAACACAGGAGGAGTGTACTGACGGTATTCTTCTTCTTCTTCTTGATTTACGGGTTCTTCATCAAAGTATCCCGCTGCGGAGTCGCCATCGAAGTTGTCCATTTGTGGTAAAACAACCTTCGAACTTGGTATTGGTACAAAACTAGAACTGGGAGCAACTTCAGTGTATCCCATGATTTGGATCATTCTCAGGTTCTCTGGACATGTGGATCCGGTATGTTCATTAGTGTCATGAAAAGGACAAAATACTACACTGTGTGCAGCCTCAATCATTGATCTTGGTGGAGATGTTGGCAACCGTGGCTGAAGATTGTCTCTCTTTGGCTGGTACGGTTGCTGAACTGGAGATCTGATAGAATCTATTTTCATCAAGCCAGAAGTGATCATATTATCTTCCAACTCAATGGCGTGTTCTTGTGCACTCTTCAACTCTGTTGCTTTGGCCGTCTTCAGAAAGAAGGCTATCTCTGATGGAAGAGCATTTATGAAACAGCTTATCAGAATCTCCGGTGATGGATCGAATGTAGAAGAAATTCTTGTAACAAGACGATTAAATCTTGCTACAAAATCCCTCATGTGTTCTTTGTGCTCCATCTTTGAATTTGTGAGCTGGGCAAACAACATATGATTGTCTTCAACGGGCTTGAATCTCGCCAAAAACTTCTCGCTCATAGTTGCCCAACTTGTGATACTGCCTGGCGCCAGGTGATTGAACCAGTCGGCAGCATTTCCCGCAAGAGTCTCGACAAAAAGACGCACCGCAATGTCTTCATGCTCCACGTGCAAGACGGCACAAGCCGTTGTGAACGCAGAAAAATGGTCCTCTGGGTGTTGTGTTCCATCGCCGTGAAACCGAGGAAAACGCTTCCTTGACCCTTTAGGTAACTCATGATTTACTTCAAAAGCCAAAGGTCCAATGTTATTACCCCAAGGTAATGGGGGTCGACGTCGCCTGTCAGCATTGTTGTTGTTATCATCCATTGCTTCTATGTGAATCATGCAATCGGATGCCAGAGTGTGACTATTCCTGTGAAATAAAAGCGTTTAGCTTTTCATGAAGTTTTCTTGCCTCGTGCCCCACGGTGGGCGCCAGAAAACTGTTGGTGGAGTGCAGGTTTGTACGGACAGCTATGTACACTACACAATGAGTGCTCTTCAAATTAGGAGGGGAAGCTCCCTCGTTGTGCTGGAATGCATGAAAAAGAAAAGTAATCTAAGTCCTATCTTTTTGTTCTCAGCTGGAAAAGGCACAAGGTTAAGAAAACCAAGAACGTTGCAGCTAAGGATTTTTTGGTTTCGCAGATCATTAACTACAACTAAGCTAACTACTTTAAATCTATCCAGTTTCCTCAAGAAAACAGAGCATGAGGAAATGGAGCAGGGATGACTATCTGACGATAAGCGGGTTTAGACTCTCTACTTGAAGGCAAGGTGGGCACAACTATCATCTCAATCTAAACCAGCTTATTGAGCACAATAGATTTAAGAATTTACTAAGACGATCTTATGAAACCCTAGGTGGTATAACACTTAATCGAATCAGCAAAGCCTTCACAAAACAGCCTTTATCTTTATAATCTCGTGAAACCCTATGTGGTATAACCTTCAATTATATCGATAAATATTCACAAAACAGATTTACCGCTGCAACTTCTCGAAACCCTAGGTGGTATAACGATCGATCATAATGGTAAATTAACACAAAACAGCCTTATCACTTCAATCTTTTGGAACCCTAAGTGGTATAACAATTGATCTCAATGATAAAGATGTTCAAACAAATATCTAATCTATGGAAAGAATTCAGCATCACAATCTTTCGAAACCCTATGTGGTATAACAATCAATTGCAATAGTGAAGACACATGAACAAATACGAAAAAGAGCAATATTGAGGGCAAGGTAGGCGCAGCATATATTCCTCTCTCAAGCAAAAGTTATTTACAAATGAGCGTAAGCTCTTATTTATATACATCAAGGTGTAGGGAACCCTAAAATCACCTTGTGTCATCTATAGTTCCTGCAATGCATGCAAGCAATGCGCCCAACCCTAATTAAGCAAACTATACAGTTAACTGGGCAACTACCCTCAGTTTAACTGAAACATCTAATCTAAAAATGGACAATTGTGCGAGCATGCACGTCCTTATTAAAACAAGTTAACTGGAAGACTATCATCAGTTAACGAAAACCCTAAATACAACTCCAAGTGTAAGAAGGCGATTCTCAGAATAGGTATGCATGTGATGACAACTTCGAGTTAACTGGAAAAGGTAACACCCAGTTCAACTCGTTGTAATGTCTATTCTGAGAAGTGGGAACTGAAGTTCACTATGTGTGATCTCGAGCAATCAACCCCTCAATGAGATTGTTGACTGTATCACCGTCTGAATGTCAGCAACTTGAGCAATCTTTGCAATCTTTGCACACTCAACCAGCATTTCACTGACTGGTAACTTTGGCGGCTCCGTAACTGAAGTGTTAGCCAACATCTCTTCTGCAGCTTGATACAAATCGGTCTCAGCTTTTCTGATGAAGTCATGAATTAAAATTGATTTGGTCTTGAATTCAATCTGTGTGTATTGTACTCTGAAAAACTCGCCTGTTGACTGTGAACACGGCTATATTCTGACAACTTTTCTGGAAAGCTAAAAATAGCCTGCTGAGGGTAAAAATAGCCTATCGAAGCGCAATTTTCAGCGAAAAATCTGAGATATGGGTTTTGTCCAGAAAAAGATTCTAAGACAACCCAAAACGTCAGAAATGCGAAAATATGACTTCTACTCGACCATGCAAAGACTTTTCAGTTGAGAAATTTAGAAACTCAAGAACGAATGTTCTGAAGTTAAAAATTCCTGAAAAATCAAACGCACGATTTTAATTCGAGGAAGCTATATGAAAATGATCCAGATGTTGAGACTTGTCGAATTTTCCAATTTCAGGAACATGCGAATTGAAAACTGAGAGAAATCTGAGAACCAAGGAGGAAAAAGACGTTTTTTGTATGTCTTCTTCTGTGAAAATCGCTCAAGATTTCTCTGAATTGCTGAGAACTGTGAACTTTAACCTGCAAAAGAATGTGATTGGAGAAATTGCCTTTGCAAATAGATGAGAAATCTGCCTTTGTTTGAGAAATATGAATCTCCCTTGAAAATACGCCTTTTGAATGAAGAAAAACGTATTTTGCTTGAAAATACGCCTTTGCCTTGAAGAAAAACGAATTTTGCTTTAAATTTGCTTTGAAAATATATAAAATTCGATTTCCCTTTGAAGATATGAATCTCTCTTTGAAAAATACGAACTTCTCCTAAGATTGGATTTTGTCTTGAGAAATACGAATTTCTATCGAAAGCTCTGTGAATAACAATGAAGAATGCGCCATGTTAAACAAGAAGAAACTCGCACCAATTTGATAACTGCAAGAACTCAAAACCCTGACAAGAATAGAAATCCTCTGATTGGCTGCCTTTCAGTTTCACTGCCACTGACTAGAAGTTCAAATTTGAAAATAATAATAAAATACTTATTATCATGCAATGGCGCTAAAAATAGACATATTATGAACTTCAGTTAACAAACTGGTTGAAGCTCTGAGATTCATCGTGAGACTTCAACGATTCCGAAAAGTCATCCTTTGAGCACATAGGCGTTCATTTGCTCAAGATATTGCACTTTTTATTAACTTCCTATTTTATAGCTGACAGCACTGTCGCGACTGGCCAACTTTGACACTGATTCCCGGATGACCGGGTGATGCTGAGACTGATCTGAGATAATCAACGGAAAGCCTACTGAACAAGGAAGAAATGTCTGCTGGGAGACACAACTGCAAAATCCATCGTTTACCCTTGAAAATTAAGTAGCACACGATTAAATTGCTTTACGGGTTCCAGACTTAGCCATTTCCCTAAACTGCCATCTGACACTTCAAACGGCCGCTGACGGTGAATGGTGAACCCTGCTGATACGAGACGAAGCTCACTGCATGACTGGAGATATTCTGCATCCAACGGCTGTATCCACGACAACTGAAAGCTGTGTTAAGGGCCTCAAAAAGAAAAGCGCCCCTGACTCAAGGTTGCACTTTAGACATTTCAACGAAAATCAAACGTCGTCAAAATACCCTACTTTGACAGCTGATATCTGGAGCTGGGATGACCCGATTCAAGCGTTATCTGTTTTAACGGACAGCCAGGAGGGCCCGCAAGAGAAGTCACTGGAGGTAACGAGGTAAGAAAACTGCTTCTAAGACCTCAAATTCTCCAGTGCGTATTTTTAATATGTTTACCGCTCCCAGACTTAGCCATTTTTCGGACGTTTTCACCTTGAAATATGACACCAAAGACCTCACACGCACGAGCGACTGCCAAATGCTGAAGGCTGACGGCTATGCTCGTTGGATAGATAAATTGATAACGCTCAATAGTCGTGAAGACTTCGAACGCGAACAGGCTCATCTGACCAGTCTAAAGGCTAGGCGCCTTAAGACCATAAAAATGCACTGAAAACCATTTGTTGGTTCCGCCCGGAAAATTACGTGCTTAGTAGAATCTCCGCCACGACCATCAGGAACGTCGGATCGAAAAGCTGAATGATGCATCGCGGAGCTGGACTAGAATACTACTGATGTCATGAAGATTCCGTCTACAAATTCTGGCATCTGGAGGGTCCTTTAAGCCAGCGCCCCTGGCTTGTACTTGCACTGGGCATAAACAGAGAAGCTCGGAAATGTGAAAACTCCATTTTAAGCTGTTCTTCGGGGCGGCCTTTGAACTACGAGAGTCCGGATAGGCTAGCGCTTGATATCTCCGTCCGGATAGCGGACTAGGCTGTGAGGCATTGAATGTCTTGACCTTGGCCCGACAAGTTTTACACCCTGCCTTGAAATGGAAGCCCTCGGCGGGCTAGAGGCTTTTGCCTGAAAAGAGCAAAATTCCATCTCCTAAGTGGGATTTTTGCCACAGTAGATCGCTGGGGCGTAGGTCGAATGCTTAAGCTGAATAGCTCGACGGATAGCGGTGATTCTGAAGAGATTATTTGGTCTTGAGCACTAACGAGAATCTTGACCTCCAACAAATTGGGCGCCCCTAAGCTATACTTGCACTTTTGGGCTTTTTCCTCTGAAATCTCCATGATTTGATCTTTAAAAACTCTGTTTCGGTCGTTGAAATGACCGTCTGCAATATGAAATGTCGTCGTGAGATGCTCCTCCATTGTGAAAACCTTCATTCTGAGTCTCTGCTTCAGGTTCTGATCAATATAACTGACTTTGACCGACAAAATATTGACAAAAACTCCATGCTTGACATTGCCCAAAACTGTGTTTCACAACATTTTAGCAAGGTTTAGACTTTTAAATGCAAAATGCCTTAATGAAGCAAAAAATTTGGTTTGGGTACAACATTAGGCTCCAACTGGTGACCATGTCGGATACCTACGGCATAGGAGAACCTAAGAATCTCAGTGTTAAGTAGACCAGTGATTTATAATTTGGGCATTGGAGTCAGGACTTTCCCTATTCACCTAAAAAAAAACTTTGGAGTTTCCTAAAAACCTAACCTAGAAATCACCTAAAACAAGACTACCTAAATCACCTAAAACACGACAAAACGTCACAAAACGGGGAAATACAATACGACATAACGTTAAAGCATAAAAATTACTTAAAGAAAACTAACTCCACCTCCGAAGAGATGAAGTGCTTTGAATATTGTTTGCTGCATGGCAGCGAGAAGAACCTCCCACTGATGTCGTTTTTGCCTGAAAGGCTTGACTTCTCTTCTGATGGGAATTGCAGGAGGCAATCCTTCTGGAATGAAGATTCTCAAGTATTCATATATCCATGCAAAGGTACTCTGACAATAGTCAGAATATGATGCAAATGGGAAATCTAATACCTCGAAGGTATTAATTTTGTTGTAGTCCATCCTTGGCATGTCAAATTCTTCAAACCAGTCAATCGAGTTCCAAACTCGATTTCTGTAATGCCGTAGGTGATCTTTTCTAATCTGATAATATCCTTTGACCGGCTCATTGATCAGCTCTGCATCACCTTTAACACATAGGAGTTTGATTCCCATGTCTTCGGCATCTTTGAGGCCTTGCAAAAGCACCTCTTTTTCAGTGTCAGTTAATTCCAATTGTAGCCAATTTGCAACTGGGTTCAACTGTCCTTTAGGGGATATGATCAATTCCCCTACTTCTAAAAATGTATCTGAACAATCTCCATCTAACTGTATTGTCCATGAATTTGTCTCCTCTGTTGGTCTCTTTTCAGAACAAGCAATGTTCTGGTCTTTAGCTTTTATTTCTGACAGAGTTACACAATTACCAGGATCCGTTTCAGGCTTTGCTTTTGCTGGAACATTTGACTTGAGCACAGCCTGCTTCTTTGCGACCTTGAGAATCTGATCTAATTCTTCTGGATGATCCTGAAGATATTCCAGTTGCGAGATTTGTACCTTGGTCTTCATCATGGAAGATACGATGTCAAAATTTGCTGAAGACGTCTCTTGAGCAACTGGCATAGTAATTGCATGTGAAGGTTTGGGTTTAGAAGTGAATGGCACTTCTTCACCCTCTTCGTTTGATTTCCGCCTTTCTTCTTCTTTCTGTGCTTTGAAGTGTTGATCACGTGTAAACACAGGAGGAGTGTACTGACGGTATTCTTCTTCTTCTTCTTGATTTGCGGGTTCTTCATCAAAGTATCCCGCTGCGGAGTCGCCATCGAAGTTGTCCATCTGTGGTAAAACAACCTTTGAACTTGGTGTTGGTACAAAACTATAACTGGGAGCAGCTTCAGTGTATCCCATGATTTGGATCATCCTCAGGTTCTCTGGACATGTGGATCCGGTATGTTCATAAGAATCATGGAAAGGACAAAATACTGCACTGTGTGCAGCCTCAATTATTGATCTTGGTGGAGATATCGGCAACCGTGGCTGAAGATTGTCTCTCTTTGGCTGGTACGGTTGCTGAACTGGAGATCTGATAGAATCTATTTTCATCAAGCCGGAAGTGATCATATTATCTTCCAACTCAATGGCGTGTTCTTGTGCACTCTTCAACTCTGTTGCTTTGGCCGTCTTCAGAAAGAAGGCTATCTCTAATGGAAGAGCATTTATGAAACAGCTTATCAGAATCTCCGGTGATGGATCGAATGTAGAAGAAATTCTTGTAACAAGACGATTAAATCTTGCTACAAAATCCCTCATGTGTTCTTTGTGCTCCATCTTTGAATTTGTGAGCTGGGCAAACAACATATGATTGTCTTCAACGGGCTTGAATCTCGCCAAAAACTTCTCGCTCATAGTTGCCCAACTTGTGATACTGCTTGGCGCCAAGTGATTGAACCAGTCGGCAACATTTCCCACAAGAGTCTCGACAAAGAGACGCACCGCGATGTCTTCATGCTCCACGTGCAAGACGGCGCAAGCCGTTGTGAACGCAGAAAAATGGTCCTCCGGGTGCTGAGTTCCATCGCCGTGAAACCGAGGAAAACGCTTCCTTGATGACCCTTTGGGTAACTCATGATTTGCGCCAAAGCCGAGTTGATGTTATTTTTAGGAGTAAATAGGGTGGGCCGTTGCACCATCGACA
>VDFB02149885.1:0-13801 GCA_007258455.2 Sequoia sempervirens
GAAAGGAATAAAATAATTTGAATCATCAATTTCTTGAATCATTATGGTTGAAGTATCTAATGTGTCCACCACAATATTGAGTAAAAATTGTCACATGAAGAGCAGGTTCTTTAAGGGTAAAATATTTGCAATCCAAAGAGTAGCATCAAAATTTGAGCTACAAAGGATAATTTAAAATTTTATATGGTTATTTAAAATACTAAATTTTTTTGCTTGATAATTAGTTGTACCATAATATCAGCTTACACTTTATTTTGAAGGTAAGGGACAACAACAATAACAGTTAAATGTCTTAAAAACAAATTTGTTAGACAAAATGGGTAGATCTGAATTTTAATAGATGACTTTTTACATGTACTCTACAAGAAATATCGTAATCTTTATTTTCAACTGAAAAAGGATCTAGCAAAATACATATCTATAAATTTATAAGTATAGATGTTTAGTCTATAAATAAATATACATTGAAAAAGGGTGGATTGCATTTTCTCTTCTTAAAAAAGTGTTTGACATGTCAAAATATAGGCCATATTCTATTGAATAGCTCTGAAATTTGAAACATAGTAGACAATCTTTACTTAAGTATTAATTTAAAATTTTAAAACATGTTTCCACAAAAAATTATGTAGACCATAGCTACTCAAAACAAAAAGAATTTCCTACAGATTTTACTCATGAAGCAGATATTCCTGTTGATACAGCTGGTGTGCCAAATCTAGTTTGTGGTGATTGGCTAAAACCTGGTGCAGTACTAATTGATATTGGCTTAAATGCAATAGAGGTATGGCACCTTCTAACTACCTTTTTCAAAAAAAATTGTAAGTAAAAGATGGTTAATGTATAAAAAATTAAAACTATTGCTTCCACTTTTACAGGATCCTAATGCTAAAAGAGAATACCAATTAGTCGGTCGTGTTTCCTATGAAGAGGCTTCAAGAATAGTTTCATCAATTAATACTCTACCTTGTGGTCTTGGTCCAATGACTATTGTAATGCTTCTATCCACTACTCTACAATCATCAAAATGGGCATATGGGTTCAATTGAGATTTCTGATGTTTGATTCAGGTCTTTTGCAATATACTTCACATTATAAGATTTATGAGGCTTATAAATGAGTTATCTATTCCTGAATGGAATAAAAAGATCAATTTCTATCGTAAGGAATTTTTTGGAGATATTAGGAACCTATAAGAGGACTTAGGACTATGCTTTCATTTTCATTTGTGCAGAAAACTATAACATTTAAGCAGGTAGGTTATACATGACTCTACGTGTAATGAAAGTTCTAAACATCTTTGCTTTTTTAAAGAGGATTTTTTATCATATATGTTGAATGGCTAAGGAAATCTTTGAACTCATTAATATTTACATCATGCTGGCAACATGTAAATTGCACTTTCTTCATGGCCTAAAAGCACAACCAAAGCATATGAGAATTTTGAAGTGAGCAAAATTCTTTTGTTATAAGAGTCATTTTCTAATGGAAGACAAAGTTGACTCTATCAATGATCAAATTCCTAAATTTAGGTGACAACTGCTTTATCCCGACGAATTGTTCCTAAAACACAGCAAACACAACAAATACAAACAAAACTATTCTAAAATTTTTTGGCAAGAACTTCACTGCTTTGCAGCTCTTGTTTGTAACGTAAAGATCTTGCTATGAAGCTTAATTGCTATCGGCTTATTTATCTTAAAAATATAGGTGATCAGTTAACATTATAACCAATTCTTAAAAATCGAAGAGGAACTTTCACCATATTTGGAGGAGAGTGTGGAGGAGTGCGTTCGAGATTTTTCCAATGGGAATTGCTCCATACCAACCGACGCCCTGGGTAAAACATTATTTTGGGGATGATATGGTGAAAACTAGGAAACTAATTCTTAGAAACGATTTTCAAATTGAAAAATCACGAAGATCATTATATCAATAAGGAAAATCTTTATAGGGGTTGGTTAGATGGCGGATTGAAGATTGAACACCATTTTTAGCAAGAAAGAACTATTTTACTGAACAGAGTCTAGTAAACGAAGCAACCAAGAACTGCTCGAGGGTATTCACACTGGGAGATATTCAATTTTATAGACGGAAGCAGAAACCTGTGAGTTCAATTCCAAGGACACGTACGAGCTGCTCCCAGAGAGTTATGTTTGATCAGGTAATGTTCTGTATTGTAATCTTCAGAATGGTGCTTGAAATCACTGAACGTCTGAAACGGTTGTTCAAAGTTCTTGAATAAAAGTTATGTTAGCTTATTAGAACATGATTTTGAATGGAAGCTACTTTTGTATCTTAGAATAGTTCCTTGAAAGAAAACTACACTTGTATTTTAAACTAGTTGAAACCTTAGTTCTCTTTCATCAACGTAAGGAACTTGAAGCATTAGAGAAAGCTTATGAAAACGACTATGGTAGAGTGCAAAAGAATAGTAGAGATTTTTCCCAATTTCTAAAAGATTACGAAAGAAGCTAACAACTGATGAACTGGTTGTAGTAAGAGTATAAATATGAACTTGTGCAGACTATGTTGGTTACATCTTGTTTAGTTACGTACTATTGACTACTTGATTAATTATTCTTGGTTCCAGGAAATAACCAGTCTTGACTGTTTCTTTATTGAGGAGAGAGAGGATTAGTTCCAATTAAAAACTAGTCTTTAAAAGAAAGAAAATGCAGTAAATTGAATGTGAGTAACTGGAGCTGAGCCTTTTACTTTCTTCTCTTGAGGTTTTAGAAATATTTCCTTGCTAGCATGTATACTTCCTGCACACCATTGTAACACGATTACATTTTTATTTGTTCTTTAGAGTTAGTTAACTGAGAAATCAACAAAAACTTAATGTAATGAAGAAAAGAGCTTTATTATCTAAATATCCAAGACCTGATGGTATTACATTTACCTTACATACGAGTATATAGTGTTGAGGATTCCTCTACTTGAACAAAACAATACTTTTCTTTTAAAAGATATTAGGGTATGTATTAATTTTTAATTGAAGAATGGAATCTCCATAATTTGAATGGATAAACCCCGTCAAGGTTGCATTCTTAATTTTACATAGAAACTTCAAGACCAGGTAGGTCTAAACTAAACCATAAATCAGGGGTAGAAGTCAAAAGGTGAGGGTTACACCGAGAAACACGGGGAAATTCAAGGATAGCTCCTTCTTTAGTCATCCATAGAGTTCACAATATTTAAGAAAGTCTTATTATACATGTGTATGGTGTTATGAAAACCGGGTAGGACAGATAGTTCAAGAGGCCCTAGCTTTTGTATTTGAACTTGTTTATCGTGTGGGAAAGATAGTCTAAGAGCCCTAGTTTTTCATTTTGAACTTGTTTATTGGGCATAAAAGATAGTTCAAGAGGCCTTAGATTTTGTATTTGAACTTGTTTATCAGGCATGACAGATAGTCTAAGAGCCTTAGTTTTGTATTTTGAACTTGATTATCGGGCGGGATAGTTAGTCTAATAAACCCTAGTTTGTATTAAAGCATGATAATCGGGTAGGACAGGTAGTCTAGAGAGCCCTAGGTCAAACACTTATCCCAAATCAAGCAAGGTGGTGAACTATGACTACACTCTTAAAGCATGTACAATTGCACCATACTATGGCCAATGTGAGTGCCAAAGCCACACATGCACTTGTCATTTCATAGTACCCCAAATGCCTAAATTAACTAGAGCTGGCATACTTAGTAGGAGGGTATCCTTAGTAGTGCATCAGAGTTAGTTAGGTGGGGGTACACACTAGAGCTTAGATGGCAATTGAGCGGGTTCCCAATGTTACCTTTCAATGAAGGGTAGGGCCGCTTCCAATTAGGAGTGTGTGGGGGACAACTTGAGTTTGTGGTTGGAGGTAAAGCAGTCAAATGATGCTTTCCCTCTCAATAGTGGCATGCCGAGTCTTGGATAGCACAAGAATCAGATAAGATTCTCTAATCTTTTACTCGTACTGCTCTTTATTTATTTTGTAATAGTATCATGTTGATATTAATGCTTAGTTTCAAATTTATATGATGATGAAAGATGAAATAATTTTCCTTAAAAGGAATTTGAATTTGATGTACAATAGCATTGTGATGTATACTTTCTTCTCTTAAAAAAATTAGTTTTCTTGTACAACTTTTGTCTTGTTGGATTTGGTTCATAATGATTATTTTGTTCAGAAGGAGTTCATTTTCACATGTGGTATCAGAGCATCTGGGTTAAACACTCATGCTTAGGAGCTCATTGCATAGGTTTGTGTATGACTTTAAGACTAACGTTTGTAAACCAGTACCCAAAATGGTTTGCACAAAAAATGCGGAAATCAATTGCGGGTAACCTTCGTTATCACGTAAAGCTAAAAGGAAAACAACCTTAACTTCAGACATGAGGGAACAAATGCTTGGTGTTTGTTGGAAGAAAAACTATTACCACATGATGAGAACCGAATCAAAAGATGATAGTAGAGAAAGCGAAATAAAATAAGATAACCATTATTAGAGCATTGCAGCGAAAAGCCATAACCGCACAAAGCATCCACTTCAAAAATTGAACCTGAAAAACCAACTCCTAATCTTGTATCGAGTGAATGTAGTACCAACAACCCACCTAAGAAAACAAAAAGAGAAGATGAGCACCTTTATGCACGTCATTCAATTGAAATCATTGTAATTAGTTCCGATGAGTCAGAAGGGTATACACCCTCCAATCTTAAATGAAAGTGAATCTTTGTTTCAAAACCTAATGATGAATAAAATGCAAAATTTCTTGGCAATAAAATGGAACCATAAATAAAATGTTGAATGTTTAGCTTTCCTTAAAATGTGGAATGTTGTAGGCCTCCAAAAATTTGGAAGAAAAGATGGATCAGATGTTGGCCCTCCTTCAGGAAACAAGGGCCAGAGTTGATCATCTAGAAAGAGAACGGGTGGGAAAAGAGTCCACTTTTGATGGTGACTCGGGGAGTCACCATGTAGACACTGAATGGAGTGACCATGATGATTCACATTTGGGGTCTAGGTCGTTAGAAATGGAGAGAGAAAATGGCTCATGAGTTACCCTGAGATATGAAAAAGGTAACCCCGCCCAAGTTTGATGGGTCAGATTCTGGTGATGCTATCGAATCTTAGTTAATTGAAATGGAAAAATACTTTAAAATTCAAAATTACTCAAAAGCTACAAAATTAGTATAGGGAGCATACCAATTAGTTGGGGAAGCATCCACTTGGTGGAAAAACAAGAAAATGGAACTAGGCATTAATGAAAAAAGAATAACATGGGGAGAATTTCTTACCATTTTCAAACAGAGGTGGTTTCAACTATATTACGATAAAAAAATGATGGAATTTCAAAACCTAAAGCAGGGGACTGTGGTGGAACAGTGATTGGGAAAAACTCAACTATCTCTTTAAATGACACCTCGTATCAAACCCGATGACATTCTATGTTAGAAAATTCATCCTTGGAGAATGCACAAGAAAGCTGAGGTGATGAGGTTGACATCCATGAACCACTAGGCGGACCAAAGTGCATGAAAAAATGGTTCCGGCGGGGTAGAGGCTAAAATCCACCGGCCGGCAGGAGAACCAAAGTAGATTAGAGATCAGTCCCGATTGCCCAGGGAGAATGGGCTTTCGGCGGGGGTGGGGTCACCAGGAATAAGGGATTGAGAGACCGTTAATGGGTGGGAGGAATGGGAGCCGACAAAACAATGATGGTGATTTTAGAGGAACCTGATGGCTTTAGGAAAACTGGTTGAAGCCCGAGGACGCTGGGGGCTACTTCACTTATGGAGGGACCATTATGCCAACCCGGTGTCCCACTAAAATGTCGAGGCCCTCCACCTCGAGGAAATCCCCTACCATCACAACAAGCTACCTTTCAACAATGGATCCATGTTGCATTGGATAATAGGAAAGATGAATACTAAATAACCCCCATTGAGACCTCAAGTATGTTGTTTGGCACACCTGTTTCAGTTTTAATTGATACTAGAGCAACAAAATATTTCGTATCGCCTAAGGTCTTAAGTAGAATTTATAGAAGGGTTGGATTTATGCAAAATTCTTGGTCAATTGAATATGAAAATCAGTCAAAGGCTTGGGTAGAGTTATGTTTGTTTGAGGCTAGGGTAGATTTTCCAAGTTTTACAACAAAAGTTAACCTCTACATGGCTCCCTTAGGATCCTACGATTTCATACTAGGAATCAACTAGTTAAGGAGACATAGAGAAAAGGTGGATTGTTTCACTAAAATAGTCGAATGTTTAGATGATCTAGGGAAAAAAGTTCTCATCCAAGGAGTTGAAAGACCGGTTAAGATAAGGCAGATTTTTGCAATGCAACTCAAGAGAGCTAAATGAAGGGGTTGCCAATTGTTTGCAGTCAAAATGGAAGAACTAGAAGAGCTGGGAGAAATATGAGAAATCGTTTTCTTTGATGACTTAATGTTTTATGAAGCCCAAAAAACTCCAGTAGAAGAGAGTGGGGAAGGTTCAAAAAAGAAGGGTTCAAAATGGGATAAGTATCCCTACCTTAGGGATTTTGCGGATGTTTTCCCTGATGAACTACTTAGACTACCTCCTAAAAGGGCATTTGATTTCTCCATTGACCTCATACTTAGATTGGAGCCAATCTCCAAAGCTCCGTACCAAATGACTGCCACTGAGTTAATGGAGTTGAAAGTGTAGTTGCAGGAACTTTTGGATAAGGGACTAATTTGACCTAGTGTTTCACCTTGGGGGGCATCGATAATAATTGTCAAAAAGAAGGATGGTACTCTAAGGCTATGTATAGACTATCGAATGCTCAACAAGGCCACTATAAAAAAATCCTTTGCCACACATAGATGATCTCTTCGATCAAATGCGAGGGGCAATAGTACTCTCCAAGATTGATCTGTGATCTGGATACAATCAGTTAAGGTTATGGGATGAAGACATTCATAAAACCACTTTTAGAACAAGGTATGGGCACTATGAGTTTATGGTGTTACCCTTTGGATTGATGAATGCACCAACTACTTTCATGGATTTAATGAATATAATGTTCTAGGATTTCCTTGATAAATTTGTGCTCATTTTTCTGGACGACATTTTGATATACTCAAAAAATGAGGAAGATCATTTCCTACATTTATAGTTTGTACTACAACGTTTGAGAGAGAATAAATTATATGGAAAGTTATCCAAGTGCTCATTTTTCCAAAAGGAAGTACAATACCTTGGGTACATCATCTCTGTAAAAGGGATCGTGGTAGATCCGATGAAAATAAAGGAAATATTGGAATGGCCTGAATTGGAAAACTTGCATGAAGTGTGTAGTTTCATGGGCTTAGCAAGGTATTACAAGAGGTTCATAGCAAATTTCTCCAAAATTTCTTGTCTTATTACCTCACTTTAGGGGAGGAGATTCGAATGGATAGAAAAATGTCAAGAAGCTTTCAATATACTGAAGGAGAAGTTGACTACGACACCAATTCTAAAAGTGCCCGAACTTGAAGGACAGTTTGTGGTCACCACCGATGCTTTAGGTGAAGGATTAGGAGGTATACTCATGCAGGATAGGAAAGTGATAGCTTATGAATCCAATAATTCAAGAACTATGAGCAAAATTATGCTTCTCATGACCTAGAGTTGGCAACAATAGTGCATGTGCTATAGATGCGGTGACATTATTTGTTGGGAAAACCATTTGAATTAAGATCAGATCACCAGGGTTTACATTATTTGTTCACACAACCTAATTTGAATGCTCGCCAAAGAAGATGGTTTGAACTAATATCTGATTATGACTTTGAGATCAGTTATATTAAAGGAAAAGAGAACCGAGTGGTTGATGCTCTCAGTAAGAGGCATGCTTCCTCCATGATCTCTAAAAAAACTAGTGTTTGTAGTCAAGTGCTACAATAGTCTAGTGGGGACGAATATTACATGCAATTCAAGAAATACCTATTGGATAACCCCAAAGAATCTAGATATGATGGGTTTCTATTTGAATCATATGGGTTACTCTAATACATGGGAAGAATGTATGTTCTTGACTCAAGAGGGTTAAGGAACACAATTTTAAGAGAAATTCATGATGCACCATATTTAGGACACCCTAGAATGACAAAGCTCATGGCTAAAATTAAACCTTTATAATTTTGGAAGGGAATGAAGATGGATGTCATGAAATATGTGGCAGAATGTTTGGAATGCTAGAGAGTGAAATCTGTGCATCAACACCCGACAAGACTACTTTACCCACTTGAAATTTCAGAATGGAAATGGCAAACTTAATTAGTATGGATTTTAGACAAGGACTTCCTATGTCCAAGAATAGGCATAATACAATTTCAGTCATGGTAGAAAAACTTACAAAGGTGGCACACTTTATTCCAGGAAACTTAACTGATGGGGCACCCATCATATCCTGTAAGTTTGTACAAGAGGTTTTCAGATTGCATGGTATTCCTGAGAAGATTATCTTGGATAGGGACACAAGGATGACCTCTAGATTTTGGTAAACTCTTTTTACCTTCCTTGGGACCCAATTAAATGTAAGTTCTGCATACCACCTTGAGAAAAATGGTCAGACAAAAAGGGTGAATCAGGTTTTAGAAGACCTATTGAGAGTATATTGTATGGATCAATAGTACAAGTGGGAGGATTACCTTCCACTTGTGGAATTTTTCTATAATAACTCATATCATTCAGCGATCAAGATGGTCCCATTTGAAGCATTGTAGGAAGGAAGTTCCAAAATCCTATAAGCTAGAATAAGCTAGAAGATAGGATTATCCTTGGTCTAGAAATGCTTTTAGAAATGGAGGAACAGGTCAGGTTGATCAGAAAAATATTGGCAAAAGCCAATGATAGGCATAAAAGTTATGATGATGCCAAATGAGTACCCAAACATTTCACAGCAGGGGACAAGGTGTTGCTGATTGAAGCCTTGGAAAAGTACAATTAGATTTGGGAAGTCATCCAAGCTAGCTCCTTGCTATGTTGGACCGTTTTAGGTTCTTGAGGAAGTCAACCCAGTTGCTTATCGAATTTCTCTACCACCAACACTTTCTATAATGCATAATGTTTCTCATGTGTCATATCTAAAGAAATATATACCAGGTAATAATCACATGATTGATTGGAATTCTTTACAGTTTTAGGATCCAGGAGTGGTCACAATCAAGCCACTCAGGGTGCTCAAAATGTGTAGGCTTTGCCTATGTAACAGGGATGTGCACTAATGCAAGGTCCAGTGGGACCAATACTCAGAAGACAATTCTACTTGGGAAGACTACCAGGATCTCAAACAAAGATTTCCACATCTTTTAAGAGACTTTGAAAATGTTCTTTGAAAACTTTATTTTATGCTTATGTTGTAAACTACTCATCATGGGGGATGATGATTCTTCTTGAGGAAGAGATGTTATATCACACCCTAGTTTCTTAACAGGCTATTTTTACTTTAGGTTAATTTCACAATGTTATGCTATGAGTTCAGAAAAAATAATGATACTAAGATGGAAAATACAATGTTTGATTTAAATTTTGAATGAGTTACGTATACATGATGTTTACTTTAAATTCTGAATGTGATAAGGGTGCATGATGCCTATTTCAGGAAAGATGTTTATAAGCTCTTCTTATATTATAAAACAACTACAAAAATAAATTTGGAGTGATGAAGGTTTGAAATATTGTTAGACTAACTACTTGCTTTTTGTGAGTTATGATGCAGGACAAATCAAGCCTCAACAAGATAAAAGAGGGAAAGTATCATCTGATAGAAAGGATGTGTTTGGGAAGTCTCAATGTTGCTATCTGAGTTTGAGTTAGTTGGGTGAGTTTTGGCCAACTTTAGTCTAGGGTTCATTCTACCTGATTGGAGGTAAGTAACCTTGCATAGGATGTTCTGTTTCCTAATCTATGGGGTAAAGATAGAGGATTTCGTAACCATCTTGTATCCTTCTATATATATTTATATATATTTATCTTAGTGAGTGATCATAAGTATGCTTTAATATCCATATACATATAGGTAGATAGATATAATCCTTATTTTGTTTATTATTCCTATGGATGTTTTGGTATAGCCAACAAGTTAGGCGGGCAGGGTAACATTGTTGGGTATATATAATTCCTATTTCTTGTGATATATTGATTATTTTTCCAACATGATTATTATCCTCATAGTCGAGCTTTCTAAACAAGAGCTGCAGAGCAGGGAAGTTCCTACCAAAAAAATTTAGAATAGTTTTATTTGTATTTGTTGTGTTTTAGGAACAACTGGCCAAGATAAAGCAGTTGTCACCTAAATTTTTTAATTTGATCATTGATAGAGTCAACTTTATCTTCCATTAGAAAATGACCCTTATAACAAAATTAAAATACAGACAAATTGTTGTGTGTGGTCAGCCTAAGTCTGGGCATGTGTGATCATGTGTAGTTCTCAGACAAATCTCAGGTCAAAATATGATCTTTTTATTCCATTCTGTAATAGGTGACTCATTTATAAGCCTCATAAAACTTATAATGTGAAGTGTATTGCAAAAGGCCTGGATCAAACATCAGAAATCTCAATTGAACCCATATGCATATTTTGTTGCAGTAGTCATTGGACCAAGACCACAAGGTAGAGGATTAATTGTTGAAGCTATTCTTGAAGCCTCTTCATAGGAAACATGACTGACTAATTGGTATTCTCTTTTAGCACTAGGATCTTATAAAAGTGGAAGCAATAGTTTTAATTTGCTATATATTAACCATCTTTTACTTACAAACTTTTTTTGAAAAAGGTAGTTAGAAGGTGCCATATCTCTACTACATTTAAGCCAAGATCAATTAGTACTGCACCAGGTTTTAGCCAATCACCACAAACCAAATTTGGCACACCTGCTGCAGCAACAAGAATATATGCTTCATGACTAAAATCTGTAGGAAATTCTTTTTGTTTTGAGTAGCTATGGTCTACATAATTTTTTTGTGGAAACATGGTTTAAAACTTTAAATTAATACTTAAGTAAAGATTGTCTACTATGTTTCAAATTTCAGAGCTATTCAATAGAATATGACCCATATTCTGACATGTCAAACACTTTTTTAAGAAGAAAAAATGCAGTCCACCCTTAATCAATGTGTATTTATTTACAAACTAAACATTTGTACTTATAAATTTATAGATATGTATTTTGTCAAATCCTTTTTCAGTTGAAAATAAAGATTACGATATTTCTCTTAGAGTATGTAAAAAGTGATCTATGAAAATTCAGATCTACCCATTTTGTCTAACAAATTTGTTTTTAAGGCATTTAACTGTTATTGTTGTTGTCCCTTACCTTCAAAATAAAGTGTAAGCTAAAAGTCTGGCACAACTAATTCTGAAGCAAAAGTTTTTAGTATTTAAATAACCATATAAAATTTTAAATTATCCTTTGTAGCTCAAATTTTAATACTACTCTTTGGATTGCAAATGTTTTACCCTTAAAGAACCTGCTATTCATGTGACAATTTTTACTCAATATTGGGGTGGAGACATCAAATACTTCAACCATAATGATTCAAGAAATTGATGATTCATATTATTTTATTCCTTTCAAGGTGACCACACAATGCTCATGCATTTCAAGGATAGTACAATTATAAGTCTACCATCTAGAATCACAATTCCATACTACAGACTCATCACTGTGTGAGCTAATATTTGTCTAGGGTATTAATTGTTTAACTTAGAAATTGATGTGTATACCATTAGCTTCCAAATTTGCTTGTCTCATTTGAATTTTTGTCGACATCACTATCTCTAGATAAGTCATAAACAAATTCTAAGGTCATCTCTAGATGGGCATGCTCTCTACCAGATATGATGAACTAGGGCATGAGTGCACTAAATGTGTTAGATATCCATCAATGTTTTATTTGGATGATCAAACAAACTTCAGGAAAGCATAGACATAAAGAGAAAGATTAAATAAAAGCTAAATGAGATACACTCTTGACAATCTTTGTTTGGGATTTTCACTACTATTTGGTTCTATGTTATATTCTTTTCAAAATTGGAAGTCTTTTTGTTATGATCAATTGGAATAGACTCTGGAAGAAATGCATAAATATATTGTCTTGTGTAAGAAGCCCACAAATAGAAATAATAATTTGCTAATAAATCACAAGAGATAACTCTTTGCAACCAAACAGAAATCTCTGGATTTTATGTACATAGATCCAATAATTATTGTCAATGAATCAAAACAATAATGTATCAATCTTAGTTCAATGATATATGTCAATATCAAATTTAGAATTAACAATAAATTCTAGATACTCCACATTGGGCACTGAAACAAATTGAAAAGTTGTTTTATTTGCATCTCCTCCAGAAACTCATCTATCTTGTAAGTCAGGTAACATCTGCAAACTGTATGTGCTGGCTTGTGCTGCTAGAATTGGCAGTCATGTAAATTTTTTTTACATATTGGCTAGTATAAGTTTTGTACTAAGGGTCTCTACCATTTTGATGGAAAAAATACATGATAATGGGTCTCTTTAACTTAATCCCCTACTTGGTGAAGAAGACCCTATGGGGGATGATTAATCGAATTGAAAAAGAAGACAATTCATTATGCAATTAGTACTCCCCTGGTTGAAGTTGACAAGAGGTATATGCAATATAGAAGTTGCCAAGTCAACTTATTAAAGGCTTTGGACATATCCAATTTGATAATCATTGTACAATAACGGTAAAATTTTGAGAGATTGAATGGTTCTCCTGGTGTAGGTGGATTTGCAAGGTGTACTTTACTCTAAAGCATTCTCATGAGGTCAAACATAATGATAAAAAATTTGAACAATATATAAGGTATATAGAAATAAATGCCTTGCGGGCTTTGACAAGGGGTCTTTTAAACCAAATTTCCATCTAGCATGGTCATGACTTAAAGTAACTAATGTTATTGAACCTTATTGTTACAGTTCAATTAGGGTTTAATTAGCATTCTAGGATGGAGATTAAGGTTAGGTTAGGGTTAGAGTTGTGAATATCTTAATATTAGCTTATAAATTTGACCCTAACTATAATCATAATTGAACCTAACCCTAACCCTAATTAAACCCTAATTCTAACCCTAAAATTAACCATAATTAAATTCTCGCTCTAACCCTAACCATAATTAAATCCTATTGTTAGGGTTGAATTAGGGTTATGTTTAGGGTTCAATTAGAGTTCTAGTATAAATCTTGGGGTTAAGGTTATTTATTTCTTGATATTAGTTTATAAATTTGACATTAATGATAAATATATTAAACAAAGAAAAGTTAGTATATATTTTTATTCATATGTGAAATTAAGTACTATTAGGGTTAATATTATTACTATCTTAACATTAATTTATAAATTTCGCATTAATGAAAAATATTACAAACAAAAATAAGTATTTTAACCTAGAATTTTATTTGTATGTGAAATGAAGTATTATTAGAATTAGAATTATTAATCATAAAAAATAATTAATCAAATCACAACAATATTTGTAAAGTTTAGAATTAATTATAAAATTAAACTAAATTTTAATTTCTAAAATTTATATAGTATTTATTATCTAGTTTTGAAAATAATCATTTAAATTATAGTAATTATCTACGACAAATAAATTAAATTAAAACTATATTTTATTTTTAAAATAATTCAACAATTATTAATTATAATTTTAGAATAAATTAAGATATATATATATATATATATGACTAAATTTTCTATTATTTTTTTCTTTGCAACCAAATTATTTTATTTTCCTAAAATTACATTAAATTCTAACATCAAAAAAATCAAAAA
>VDFB02149888.1:0-56887 GCA_007258455.2 Sequoia sempervirens
AGGATAGGGTATCCGTTGGGAAACTTTATTCTGTGTTGGTGCGGTCGCAAAAACCACGTCAACACTCACTTGTAGAGGTTTCAGCAAATTCGAAATCCCATCTCCTGGTAGAGTATTCCATAAACAAGTTTGCAAGCGAGGTGATGGACGGATAGGTATAGGATGATCGATACAGAGTTATGGATGATATTATTTTCTATAGGGGAAGAATCTGTCTAGTGCCAGATACTAAACTCAAAGAAAAGATTTTGCGAGCTTCACATGACACACCCTTAGCAGGTCATCAGGGTTACTTCAAAACATATTGGCAGATTAGAGAGAAGTTCGCTTGGAAGGGCCTCAAGGAGGATGTATTGAGGTATGTCAGGGAGTGTACGACTTGTCAGTAGAACAAGTCATAGTATTCACATCTAGTGGGTTTGTTGTAGCCTCTACCCATCCCTGAGCATAAGTGGGAGAGCATTTCCATGGATTTATCACCGGTCTTCCCAACGTTCATGGTAAGGACTGCATATATGTGGTTGTGGACCGTTTGACAAAATATGCTCATTTCTTCACCATATCATCAAAGTATAAGGCACCCCAGGTAGCAGAATTATTCTTCAGGGAGATATTCAGGTTGCATGGTCTACCAAGATATATAGTGAGTGACAGGAACAACAGGTTCCTGAGTACTTTCTAGCAGGAGTTATTCAGATTGGCAGGGACAAAGTTAACTCTGAGCATGAGATAGCACCCTCAGACAGAGGACAGACTAAGATAGTGAACAAGTGGATTGAGGGGTACTTGCATTGTTAGTGTTTTGCAGCGGCGGGAGATATTTTCTCCTAAATATAATTAACTCAAGGCAGGTCGGCCTTTGTTTTATAAATAAAATTTGTATTTTTCTAGGTTGTCCCTAGAAAGGAGGTCGCCTAGCTTGGCATTTAAAGGGGATAGAGTCCACTCATTTCATCATCAATTCATCCAATTCCAATTCGCACTATTTAGCAACAGTTTGCCTTCTAAGCAGCAGATCCGATTCTAGAAGAAGAGTTATTATTTTGTGCATTCAAGATTCGCTTCAAGGAGAAGTGACGTTACTTATTGTATGAGACTCGGCCTATTCTAGGGCCTGATTTTTGTATGCAATTTCTACACTTATTCTTTTGATTTATAAGAGATCATTTTGCTAGGTTTTTCTCCCTCGAGTAGGAGGGTTTTCCCAGGGTAAAATACTGTGCTCATTGTTCTATGTGTTGTATTTTCTGCTTACTTGCATTTCTGATCTGAAAACTAACATGTTATCAGAGCAGGTTTAGAAAAGATCTGATCAGATTTGTCTAAGCATTCTTCATTGAATATCATTCCCATTCGGAGAAGACCTAAGGGCAGATCTTGAAGGCGAACTAGGACAGACCTTGAAGGCGAATTATTGCAGATCTAAAGAGGCGAATTATTGTAGACCTAAGGGCAGATCTTGAAAGAAAACTAGGGCAGACCTTGAAGGTGAATTGTTGTAGAAACCTAGGGTTCTCAAAAAAAGAAGATGGTGACCGGTGTCAAGGTAGAAGATAGGCTTGATGGAGCTTCAAACTTCAACTCTTGGAAACCCAGGGTACTCATT
The DNA here is from genome assembly GCA_007258455.2 of Sequoia sempervirens. Lineage (NCBI taxonomy): Eukaryota > Viridiplantae > Streptophyta > Pinopsida > Cupressales > Cupressaceae > Sequoia > Sequoia sempervirens. The sequence goes on from VDFB02149888.1 coordinate 1,607, forward strand.
GCATTAGAGGAGAATAATCTTCTAGAATTCGTAGAAAATGACATGCCTAAGCCGTCTGAAGACACATAGAAAATCTAGTGGAAGAAAAATGGCACGAAGGCTAGAAAGATCATGATAGACTCCGTGATGGATCACCTAGTACCGATCATCTCCAAGATGAAGACAGCTAAAGAAATGTTTGATACTCTAAAAGGATCGTATTAGATCAACAATACCAGCAGAGCCCTTGCTTTGAGACAATAGCTTCATCATGTAAAAATGGCTAAAGAAGATTTAGTCATCTCATTCTTTATGAAGATTTCTGATTTGAGAGATCAGTTGAGCACTATTGGGATATAATTGCAGACAAAGATCTTGTTATGTTCGCACTAAATGGTCTTCCCCAATCTCGGGAACCTTTTATTCAGAGCATCAGTGGGAGATCCAAGTTGCCCAAGTTTGATGGTCTTCGAGCTGACTGTATTCAAGAAGAAACCAGATTGGCAACAAGAGGAATTGGGTGAAACTCTCATGATGTAGAAAATCAAGTTCAAGATGGCAAGTCTAGGCATGCATAAGTATGTCACTTTGGAAAATATGCACTCATTGGGACTACCTTTTCTAGAAAGAGACAAGGTAGTTTGAGGGGATGTTAATGAGGAAATATACTGAACACAAGGTCAATATCTACACACAAAGATCCAAAGGAACATGCCTAAGGGAAAGTTGAATGAGATCATGTGCACAAGAAGCTCAGGGTGGTCCCAATGCATGGATGTTGCACACAAGGCAGGAAGCCACTTCCATTGAACTTAGAAAGAAGCAAGAAGCATGGAATGCCAAAACTACCCAAGAGAGAAATATCCACCCAAGTGATTATAGAATGTCTGCACATAGGTGACATTTGCAACAAAACTTGGTATGGCAACCAGAGGATGAATTACAGCCAAGTATTCCAAGGACAAGTCTAGACCAAGTGTTCCAAGACATATCTCTACTAGATGATTAGAAGGCTAAAGGTTTATAAGGAGCCAAACTGAGGGGAAGAAAATAAAGCACAAAGCAAAGTGACCAGTGCTGTCATAAATGCATGAGGATGTGCTATAAATAGTTTATTTAATTATGTCTACAAGGCATCGATGTACAAACACAATTTAGGCTAGAGGTTTCTATATGGATGTAATCAAGATGGTTAATATGATGCATCCTTTGGTAATCTCTTTCACACAATCCTTGTTGAGCTTTCTTGTGATAGTTTAATCATAAGTCTAATGAATGTTTAAGTAAATGTAACTGCGTAATCCCTGACTAATTAACCAATTTACTTCATTTCTTAGCACCTTGATGACTTTATCCACTAGTACATTTACAAGGCATTGTTCGTGTGAATTTTTGCCTCACGTGAGTGCTTGGATCATTTAGAATCTAAGTGAGAGGCCCAAGTGGTAATTCTTCCCTGTTATGTTCTCATGGTCTATGCAGGACCTAGATGCAATGAGAAGCCAGCTTCCACCCAACATAGGCTGTCTAATCTAACTTCACAATTGCCATCTGATATTCCTTTCCAGAGGTCATAGAAGCCTTTCTCTAGCAGTCCATATGCATTTTCTACAGGAAAGCTATCTAGGCTGCCCTATGATAAGTTTCCTTTGATTCTTGTGCTACAGATTGTCCACACATTTCACAAGCATGTCGCCCAGATATTATCCAAGAAGGCCAACCATATAATTCTCAAACAAGTGGTGCATATGCTTTCCCAATCTAGCTGTATATATCTTCTATAGGTCATCATCCTTTACACAGGTTGTCCACCATTCTTTTTGTCTGCAGTTTGTTCATACAATTTCTCTCTCAAGTATATGAATGACTTGCTCAAGCACAGTGTAAAGATGCTGACTTTCTGAAAAATACAGAGGTATGTGTTTATTATCACTGAATATGAATGTGCATAATAAAGGTAGTTCATAAAAGCATCCTGTCTGAAACATTTAACAACCGAAAATAATTTTTTAAGAGAATAAATAATGAAAAAGGCACCCTAGTGTGGTAATTACCTCAATAAAATTTTATTGCTTATAAGTTATAACACAATATATCATGAATGATTATTAAAACATTTGTGATTATTTTTTTGTTGAAAACCTGGTTTAGGATCCAGCAACCATAGAATACAAAAGCAGGTGCCAAGGCCCTAACCAGGACAGAGACACAAGACCATGCAATCAGACAGCAAAAAACAAAACCAGTCAAAAACAGATTAGAACAGACCAGAAACAATTAACAAGCTGACCAGCCTCCAAAGCCCACCCCACACCAACACTGAAAATGTTGCCACCAAACGAAAGAAAGCACCACAGAAAACAGGCAACAAATTTTTATTTCTCCAACTTCCAATGAGCTATCCCATTATCAGGGGGGTGAGCTTTAACATCTTCAAGAAGAAATCAGTATACATCCTGGGGAAAGTTGTTCCACTAGGAGACTGAAGAGGATCCCGATCTCTCATGCAAGTTCACCCCATGGTTAGCTGCCCACTCAGCAGCCTGATTCCCAGTTCTCTTAATATAAGTGAACACAATAGCCCCAAACCACTCTGAGATGAGCTTGGCTACTGACAAAATGATATTCAATCTCCAGTCCTGAGCATTGCCATTTTTGATAACCTCAATTATCAGTTTGGAGTCCCCTTCCACCCATAATCCCCGCCATCCTTTTTCTCTAGCTATCAAAAGACCTTCAAGATTATTTGTAGGAACAAAAATAAAAAATGTATTGTACTTGCAGATACTTTTCCTATTAATATAAACAACCAAATACTTTTTTCATTAAACAAAAAAAAACTATGAGGGTGTTTGCAAAGACCAGATACCAGAGTATAATTTGCAAAACATCTGAAAAGAATAAAAATTACACAGAGCAAACTGAAAGTGAAATCCTTGCCTGTTGTCCTGCAGGAATTCTGACAGCAGATTGTGCAGGAAAGCTTGACAATATATTAGTGCCTGACATACTGGGGGGAAAAATAGCTGAAGGCTGCAGATAGGTACTTGCTGTAACTCCTAAAGTAGTTAAGGCATTATTGTAAGGCCCAAACTTTGCAGATAGTTTTGGTTGCTGTGTCAAGGAACTTGCTCCAGATATCACAGGAAGAGCTTGCATATGTGCAACTGGAGGACCACCACTTGGCATATGCAAAGGATCTTGCGCTACAGGAGATGATGATCGTATGCCAGTATAGTATGGAGTGAAACTCTTTGCATTTGGATTGAATTTGAATTCCTACAGCATATAATACATATAATCTTCTATTATAATCTTGTTTTAATGGACATTAAACAGAAAAAGAGGTGCATTGAACAGAAAATTGATGAATATCAACTTATCTTTTACCTTTGCATAAGGATTAAGTGTGAACTTTTCTGAAGAAATAGATTCTATGGATGAGCATGATGAAGCAGGGTTAGTGGATGGAAAGTCTGTAGCGAAAGAGGATAAGATTCCCATTCTACCCAATGGAAATTGTCCTTGTGAGTTAATGGGTGGAACAACCACTGTACATTTACTGGTTTTAATTTGTGATAGTTCTGTCATATGACTTGCGCTTTCAGACCCTGCATGAATGATAGAAGTAGCTATAGAACCACTCAAGTTTGTAGGCATTGGAAGTGCAGAAGCAGGAGGAGCACAAGCAGCTGCTGTTTGAGGAAGATTTGATCTTGATGACCCAGTAAGTAATGACTTCTCTTCTTTTGACAGAAATGCTTGCTGTTGATCCATCAAAAGCAACTTGTCTCCATTGACTACAGGCAAACAGAGAAATTTTCCAATAATTATCAACAAAAATATGAATACTCTGCTAAAGATATTAATTGTTAAGTCTGTTGCATATCATGAAGGTATGATCCTCCTGGTATAGTAAAGGAGAACAAATGTTAACTCTAAAATGCACAAATGAATGAAATCTATGGTCTAACCTTAGTAACACAAAATCTATAAAGCTCTATAAAATTCCAAAAAAATCATCAATTGAAGCTTATGTGTACTAGAAGCACATTAACTGGATATTATTTCAATAGACAGACACAAAATGAAAAGAATAAAATGCCATCTTAAGAGAAGACAAATAAATTTCACGTACTGTCCAATTTCTGCACTGGTTACTTTTCCATACTCCTAGCTTGCCTTGAAACTTTTAGATAAGCTCCTGCCAAATGGTTTTACTTCATCTGACATAGAAGAGAGCATTTTGAATTCTCTTGAACAATAGAGGCTTAAAATATAGCTTTGAGATTAATGGGCACTTTAAGTGTATAACCTTAAACGACTTTGTATGACCATCACTTTATTTTTTTATGGGACACATCTTCATATACTCATAAGTGTTTTTATATATTTGGCATGCCTCCAAATGTAGATCTCTTCTCTCAACTATGTGCACTACATAAACAAACTATTTAGATTCCTTCATCACTGTAGAGAGCAGCACAAAAGATTCAGTAGGGGAGAAATTAACAACCATTTTTAAATTCATTTTAGTTTTTCCTCTAAATTTTCCTTTAGAAAATGCACATTTAAATCAAGAAGTTATAAGACATTTTCGAGTGTTTTTTCTTAGGGGAGATTTAGTGCTTCACACTATATAGTTCAAATTCAAACAATTTTCTTTTTACAACACTAGACAGATGCAATTTCTCCACCAATCTATATGAGTTTGTATACCTAAGTCTTGAGACTCAATTTGACAAGCTCAATTTTACATAAGTCTTAGCTCCTCTATGCATTTAGGTCTTATTTATACCTATGATAGATAACCGATCTAAAAGGTCTTTCTATGGCTTCACCTACATCAAATTGCCTAAGTTTTACTCTCCTTCGTCCCCCATGTACCAATCATAAGTTGGAAGTTGCCAAAATCCAAGAAAAATCTAAGTCTAGGCATCTTTTGGTCATTTTCCATTCATTTCACTATTGTAATGTCCCTTACCTAACTTTTCCCTAGAATTCGCTTGTAGATTAGGTTTAGGGTTTCTTCTTTTCAAATAAATGTTCTTTTTAATGAAATGATCTTGGATTGAAATCTGCATTCACCATATGAACAAACATTTCCACAAAAATATACATGTCTTTAGCATTAATATCTAGATATCCAAATTATAAACATATTCACAAAAGCAATAATGAAGACAGATGAGGAGTGGCATGGGTAGATCCGCCTGAAGCTATCCATCTAAGCCCAAGGGCACAAGCGTCCTATCAGGATGGCCCACCCCTTGGCCCCAAGCTGAACACCCAACTAAGACCATTCCATCGTCGGAGTGGGGTACTTAGTGGAAACACTTGTAATTGCTTTCTCTACCCACGTCATCACCTCGGATGACACATGACCTATTGGGGGAAGCCAGCGGAGCTCATAAGTGGCCTAGGCCTACCACCCCTCCATGGCCACAGCAGATTGTTAAGTGGGACCCCCACCCCTCCATGGCCGCAGCGGATTGTTAAGTGGGGTTTTTAGGCACCACTTTTCTCAGGCCCTTCCTCCCTAGTAGACTTACAAACACATAGAGGACAATCTTTAAACAATCAAATACATTTGCATTTATCATTGATTCTTCAAGTCCATGTTAATATCATTTCATCATGATAACATTAAAGAAAGCATTACACCAATAATCGGATTAGCAATATCAGTTTCTTATATTCAAAATATGCTAAATATTATTGCTAAGTGAGTACATCACCTGATCGTTGTGTCTTCCCTTGACTCTTTATTCCTTAATCGCCTTCCTTCAATTATAAATCTGAATATGCCTTCTATAAATAATCCCGTGTTTCCCTTTTGTTCAAAATATATCTTTATATTCTTTCTCTCTTTTTTTTCCTCCATAAAAATCCCCTCCTATTCTGTTTTGGAAGTATCCCCTTAAATACTTGTTGTGGTGAGGGGGGGACGTGACCTTTCTTATTCGCTGCCTTTGGGAAAAGACTTGACTGATGGTTTTGATGCATCGCTTGGTAAATAGTGTTGACTAATTTATGTGTTTGGTAACCGCTAACCTTGGATTGTTGTTTCCTAAGTCTCTAATTTTTATTATTTGGTATACTCATAAATAGAATAAAATAATCAGAACTATGTATATTGGATTTTATAATTATCATGTATATTTTATTATTTGACATGAACAGGATAATATATATTTGTAATCATAATGTTGTCCTATAATCATAAACAAAATTATATATGTTGGATAATATTATTTCTAATAATTATAATTATAAAGATATCTCAATCATATTCATTTTATTATTTGAAGTTTATTATATGTGATGTCCCCGTTTTGAAGCCAGAATGACTTTGGAAAATAATTGATTAAATATTTAATAAGTCTTTATTTTATTGAATATTTAATTAATTAATTATAATGAGACTTTATAAAATATCAATGAGTTGAATATTTTATACTCTATAAAGTCTTTATAAAAATAACTCAATTGGCTTTATGAAATATTATTAAGCAGTCTATAGCTCTCCTAAAAGTCCAAAAATAAATCAGTTACTAAAACTGAAATTGGCGTATTATAATGGGAGCAGCGGACTGATTATTGATTAGCATGGAGAATGAATATTGTTGGATTCAGATGATAACAAGACTGAGAACGAAAACTCTCAGTGTGTATCGGGTCATGCTTGGACGAAAACCTGAGCAGGACATTAGCATAATTTTATATTTAGAGAAAACATATCATTGGTATTTATTCATTGCCGGTTCCAACTGGCGAAGCTTCATCAGGATTCTTCATATGCTGAAGTAATTTGAAGGCCGGCCGTCTGGGGCACATTCATAGTTACAGGAGTGGATATTGTTGTGGAGGACTCACTCGGAATTGGTGTATAGGAGGAGACGGGAATTATATGGCAGTTGCAAGTGCCTTATCGGAATTGCTTTGATCTTTGAATGCGGGAAATAAGATGGGAGTCTGTAGATTCCTAGCGGTTACTACCTCTGTGGATATTCATTCAATGCGTCCCTATCATTGAGGCCGTGGTATTCATTCAATGCGTCCCTATCACTGATGGCTTAATGAATATGCTCTGCCAGTATTTCCAACTAAGAGTCGTGAATTACAAATATCGGAAATATCCTGGAGAACACGGAGAGTTCCTGGAAGTATTCTTGCGGCCTTGAACTGATATCTATTATTATCGGGCCTCATCAAACCATTGAATATTACTAAGGCCGACACCAATATGAAGAATTTTGTCTCTACATTTGTCTTTCCTGAGACTCAGTCCATAGAGCGACACTTGGTCATCACTTGAATTACCTTGTCGGGTTGTTTGACGTCTTTAGAATGCTGAACGGTGAATTTGTATTTGATGCCAGGAAAATCGACACATACGATAACAGGCATGACAACTGTTGGGAATTATAAGGCTTCTTGCCAGCACCGGATATCAATTGTCTCATCAAATATTATGTTATTGAGTATCAGCGGGAATTTGGAGTTTAGCGCTGATAAAGACAAAGAGCAGAATCCATGTCACACAAAAGACAAATGCCAATACTACTTGGAAGAGTTGCAATTCATTCTAGCGTTTTCTACTCAATTGGTAATTGAGTTGGACCTTTGCATATGCCATCGCAGTTCAGATTCAACAGGAGGCAAATCAGTGAAGTATCGCTGGAAGTCCATCACAGATAGTGAAGGAAAGAGGTTAGGATTGAATTCTTTATATTTTGTTATAAGTCGTACATTGCATGGAACAGTTGTGTATTATTCAGAAGGTCTCTATTTGCAATCTACTTTTTGATACCAATTATAAATTAAGGAGTTCAGAATCAGATGTAATAAGAACTTATTTCCTTCTGCCTTTTTCCTGTACGTCTAGAATGATAATAATTTATCTGTGGTTGGAGAGAAATATCTGAGAAATCCTTCATTGTACAATTCGTCATGTTTGTCTCAATTGTTTATTGGTTTGCAACTTATCATCTGCGATGTTATGAGATGATCTATTATTCTATACATACATGCTTTAAAATGTCCAAGATGCCAAGGCTTCATGCAAATATTTGATTAATCACATGAATGCAAACTCAACCATTAACACCAGTAGCAGTATATTGAAGCTTCAGTGAAGACAAAACATTTTGGTATATCAAAAGTTGAATTGAGTCAGAAAATAGTTTGTCAAATTTGGGGGAAAATCAATAATAATCTTGGCTCCAGAGGTCAGGGTTATTACATTATATGTATTTTAATTTTCATATTTTAATCATTAAAGTATAATAATGATAAATTGTCAATTTACTATTATTTTATTTCAATGTGTTACAATTTTTTATATTGATTTATTATGTATTAATTATTATAATGATTATAATATTTAGTATTTATATTTTGGTAATTACAATGCTATTTAATATCTATAATTATTATTTTCTTTTTTATAATTATAATTATGATAATATTAAATAGTTGATGTTTTTAATATGTATTTTGTTTTCATCTTATTCACTTATTCCAATGTTTGTTATCTTCGTGTTACAATTTTGGGGGCATGACAGTCCTCCCCGCCCAAGATTGCTTGCCCTCAAGCAATCATAATCTAAGATGTGCAATTTTAAGATGTTGCTCCTTGTGGTGATGATATTAGTTTTGATAGGAGTTGGACGTTTTAACCTCAATGATGGTGTTACATCCCAAATTGTGAAGTTACTATTTACCTTTAATAGATAGGGTAAATGTGAATATAGTGTGAATTCTGGAGATGAATTAATGATGCTTGTACCTTTTTTTCAATATGAATGTTATCTCACTTGATGTTGTTTCATTTGATGTTATCTCAGTTGATGTTATTCATGGTGAAATATTGCATAAGGAGGTTAATGAATAATGTTTATTCTAACTTTTGAGATGATTCATGTAAACTACTTTGTTGTGAACATATGACTCCCGTTGTCGTGTCATTAAATGCAGGTATGTGAACCATTCCTCCAGGCAAAGGAGAAATATCACTCGGGAGAGGAGCTTGGTCTGGTAAAAAGTAACGAGAACCATTTGAGCATACACACACGTCATTATAGGTTGGGAGAAACCAAGTCAGTTATGATGGTCTTGATAAGTCATCCATAGGCTTTAGGAGTCTTGTTTACTTCTTTGTGCTTTGTGAGTGATGTGTATTTGTCTATCTAACTTATTGTATTACAATCATTGTGTGGATAACATGAATGGATATAAGGGAATAGGTTACACACGCTACCTATTATCTATGGATAAATAATATTATTATAATATTTTCCTTGGAATTTACATATACATAGGTATATATATTGAAAGTATGTTGACTGGCTCACAATATATGTATTCGACAAATAAATATGTATATGTATATATTATATATGTAAATATATATATATATATTTAATATTATATAAATATATATATATATATATTATATAGTCTTACCAAAACATATATATATATATATGTAAATATATTTAAATTATAATATTTAATTATATATATATATATATATATATATGGTAAAGTAAATAAAACTATAATATAAATATATAACTATATAATTAAATATGTATAAAGTTTTAAAATATTTTAAATCTCTAAAAAGTAAGTGTTAAACTTTTATAACAGCAAAATATTTGCTTTAAACTTTTGAAAACTTTTCCCATGAAAAATATGGCGCTGGAAAGAAGAACACACTCCTGAGAGTGAGAGCACTTCGCCTAGGAGAAAAATTCAAACTAGCTGAGGAATAGGGGCGACGCAGCTTGTGAGAAGATGAGGTGTTTTGAGTTTTTCCAAGACCATTTCTTTAAAAGATGAATCATTTCCTTGTTGGTGCCATTTCTGGTGAGTTCCTGTAGATGTCGATTTTCTCCTTTAAGCCATGTGCAAAGTTGAAATTTTCTTGTTTTGCTAGCAAGAATTGAGGTCAAATCACCTCTTAAAATGTTGAATAAGGGATTAGAAACCCACCACTTATTTCATTGAACTATTCAAAACACAATGTTGTCATTCCTCATGCCTGCAAGAGTGGAAGTCGTTGGTTTTTGGGCTCTATATATATAGACGCCTTAACATTCTTCATACTACACTTTGTTGAATCCGAGTTTTCATATCACTCTGAATTTTGTTTCACCATTCCATATTTCTGAAGTCATACTCTGTTTTCTGAGTGATAAAGACAGAGGATTTACCAGTTAATTACCACAGTCTGTGTATATTTCCATTACAGCTGAGTATTCAATATTTGAGAATCCATATTGAGTGAGTGTTCATCATTGAGTCCATTTTGAGTGAGTAATCAGCATTTGAGAAGTCTGTTTTTGAGTGAGAAGTCATTCAATACTGAGGGCTTCATTGAGAGAAGGACTGGAACAGCGTATAGGAGAGAAAGCTTATAACCAGGCATGAAACCTTCATCATTTTACAATTTTGAATCTGATTATTGTGTTTCTATTTCTCTGTATTTGTTGTGTGTGCAAAGTCTGAAAGTTAATTCCTGAATGCATTTTAGTTGTAGGGGAAAACAACTTTCAAGGAAAATGTTTATATGCATGCATAAAAGGGAATTTATATAAAGGAAATTTATGTGAAAGAATTTAAGGGAAATGTTTATTTGATATGCATAAAAGGGAAAATTATGTGAAGCAATTTAAGAGAAGTTTTAAAATGCATTTAGTATGAAAATTGCATGTTTTGTATGATCTCCATATAAGGGAAATGCGATGGTATAGTTAATATCTAATAGGATCGAAATGAAGGCAGAATCAAATAAGGTCTTTTAGCTTAAAGTTATTAGGTTAACTAAGACAAGCTAAGTACTCCTAGGATAAAGATTTCCTGATTAGGAGGAATGATACAAGACACTTGTAGACTGTTTCGTTTCTAAGTAGATAGATTGTTCTAGGTAGTCTAGGGTGACTGAATACCCATTGAAGGACATAGCCTACGCATAGTGTAAGATAGCCTTAAGTCAAATCGGCCCTGAGTAGTGTTTATGATAGATGACCTTCATTCGAAGTACTGAATGAGAATACTTTGGCCAAAGTAGTGAAATGTATGACGTCCACTTAGTTGTGAGATAGTTGAGACTACACTGTCAGTTCATTGTGATCCTTGTACTAGTTCGAGATTGTGAAATAGCAAGGTTCTGGTTGTGTAGGACACAGCACTATGCTCAGTTCGTAATCGTTAACGGATACCCTACCAATTTCTTTGACGAAGGGAGGGCCATCTATTGAATAATGGATGTGCGGGAGACCGCATTATAAGTCCGTGGTGGGCGGAAAAGAGTCCAAGTGATGTTTCTCCTCCACAGCAAGTGGCCAATGTAGCAAGATTTGAAAGGAAAGGAACCTGGACCTTCTTACTACTATTTGTTCAAAAGCTCGTTGGAGCTATGTTAGTTAAGGTATGTATTCTTGTTTCATGTACTTGTGAAGTTATTATATTGAAATGGAATCTTTATTGTAAATTGATATGACAACTTGTTCATGTTTTATCAATAAAGAAAAGGAAAAATTTTATTGCAATGTCATGTTAACATGTTTACTTGTAGGATGTAAATTAAGGAAATTTTTAATTTACGCAAGGAATAGGTTGTTACAGGTGGTTATTCCGGTTATGAGGCAATGTACTGGCGAATACTCTTAAGTTTTACTATTTCTCCTTACTCTCAAAACTTATGAGTTGGAGTTTGGGAATCAGTATAGCTACAACCATTTGATTTAGAAACTAAAGCAAGCAACTAGGTAGCTCAACAAAGCAAGCAAGTCGCTCAAGCAAGCAAGCGAGTAGCTCAAGCATAAAAGCAAGTAGCTCAAACAAGCAAACAAACAGCTCAAGCACATAGGCAAGTAGCTCAAGTACCCAAGCAAGTAGCTCCAGCAAGTAGGCAACTAGCTCAAGTAGACAAGCAGGTAGCTCAAGCATACAAGCAAGTCGCTCAAGCAAGTAGGCAACTAGCTCAAGTAGACAAGCAGGTAGCTCAAGCATACAAGCAAGTAGCTCAAGCGAGTAGGCAAGTAGCTCAAGCACACAGGAAAGTAGCTCAAGCAAGTAGCTCAAGCACATAAGCAAGTAGCTCAAGTAGACAAGTAGGTAGCTCAAGCATGCAAGCAACTAGCTCAATCAAGTAGGAAACCAGCTCAAGTAGACAAGCAACTAGCTCAAGCATGCAAGCAACTAGCTCAAGCAAGTAGGCAACTAGCTCAAGTAGACAAGCAGGTAGCTCAAGCACACTGTAAAGTGCCCTGCAAATTTCTGCTCTAAATTTTTTGTTTGGTTCCCTTGAAATTGTGTCAAACACTTGATGGGTGAGCTGTTAATGTGCTGTTATAGTTTGCTGATTTTATTTGCTGTTACCATCTGCTGGTTGTTGCTTGGTTTGAAGGGAGTTTGTTTCCACTTAGTAGAGTTAGGAGGAAATAATATGATGCAAGAGGTACACAAGCAATAGAGCTGAATAAACTAAGTTAGTTCTGATTCACCTTTTTCCATAATGCCTTACAACTTAGCAAACCCATAGAATAATCAGCAGTAACTTATAAGTTCAGGTAACTATTTCAATCCATGAAAAGGGATACTGCAGCAAGTAGGAAAGGTGACAAACTCCACAATCATTTACCATCATAATACTTCCCACGAAGCACAGTCAGACATAAATATGAGTATAAGACATTGGCAGAGTTACATAGCAAGTTTCAGTTGCACTTCAATACAGTGAGAAGAGTTGTAGTTCATTCGAAGAGTCATTGATTTACACAGTCCCAGTAATACATCCAATATGCAGAGAATTCCTTCTAAGATGCGTTGATAGCAAGGTAATACAAAGAGATTTTCATATTGAGCATATATATATGTATTTTCTGCACATAAATAATGGGAATGTGCATACAGCAGTTCACATTCTAATGATATGTTTGGTTTCAGAACTATTACAATGTGTTTCTTTGCTAATAACACCCAGATTTAACACTGGTAAAAGACTCAGAAAGCAGAAACCACTCACAGTATTCTCCAGCTTTATAGAGGAAAGCCTAGAAGGAAAAATAAGAGTCGTTCCAACCTGGAGAGGTCGTTTGAAGCTGATGTTGCACCCAGCACGCCACCATATACCAGTTTCAACCTGCAGCGATCACGTCACATGTTCCCATGGTCGCGTTTTTACCAAAGGGCAGATGCTGAAGGCGTTTAACACACAGATAAATCGCGTCCTTCTCAGAACTTCCAGATTCTTCAAGGAAACGTAGCTGATTCGGGGTTGTCTTAGTGTGCCATCTGCAGCTCAAAACACATCAAAACCGCGACCATACGAGCTACCGTCGCTCACAAACTCGCCTCCAAGATGTCCCAAAAATCTCATCAAAATATGGCTGCGACTCAGATATTGAACTATTAACTGCTTCGCCGTTTCTTTTCCCAAACTCCACAACACCAGCAACCCGAAGGTGCTCCGAAATCTGGCTAGGACTGGTATTCCACAGCCGAAGCAAGACTCTAGGGTTCCAAAACCCGCGGCCAAGAAGGTGCGTTCAAGTGCTCTTTTCAAAGTCCGAAATAATCCTTCCAAAAATCGCTTTTGTTTTTCCTCATGCCCTAAGATGGCGAATTCTCTTCTTCTTCCACAAAGAGGCCCGATAAAATAAAACATTTGTCTCATTGGCCCAAGCAAATAAAACAATAAAGTGGCTTTGTAAAGTCATGAACAAATATTTCCATAAGCCCCTTTTATAAAATTTCATGAAGTCACTTTATCCCAAAACAATTTAATTAATTATTTAAGACCACCTTCAAAGAATAACTTTTAGAGCTTGGGCAATAATTAAATAATTAAATAAGCGACTCCCTAAATTGGTCAATTGCCTTCGGGAGTTAAAAGGCAACGAGGCATTCATAGTGGCTATGCGGAAGGGGACATTACACACACAAGCAACTAACTCAAACACGCAAGCAACTAGCTCAAGCAAGTAGGCACCCAGCTCAAGCACACACAGGATAGCAGGAAAGATGCTTTGATACCTCTGTAATGTCCCTTACTCGACTTAGCCCTAGAATTCGCTTATAGATTAGGTTTAGGGTTTCTTCTTTTCAAATAAATGTTCTTTTTAATGAAATGATCTTGGATTGAAATCTGCATTCACCATATGAACAAACATTTCCACAAAAATACACATGTCTTGTTAGCATTAATATCTAGATATCCAAAATATAAACATAATCACAAAAGCAATAATGAAGACAGATGAGGAGTGGCATGGGTAGATCCGCCCGAAGCTATCCATCTAAGCCCAAGGGCACTAGTGTCCCATCAGGACGGCCCACCCCTTGGCCCGGAGTTGAACGCCCAACTAGGACCATTCCATCCTCGAAGTGGCGTGCTTAGTGGAAACACTTGTACCTACTTTCTCTACCCACGTCATCACCTTGGAAGACACATGACCTACTGGGGGAAGCTAGCGGAGCTCATAAGTGGCCTAGGCCTACCACCCCTCCATGGCCGTAGTGGATTGTTAAGTGGGACCCCCACCCCTCCATGGCCGCAGCGGATTGTTAAGTGGGGTTTTTAGGCACCACTTTTCTCAGGCCCTTCCTCCCTAGTAGGCTTACAAACACATAGAATACAATCTTTAAACAATCAAATACATTTGCATTTATCATTGATTCTTCAAGTCCATATTAATATCATTTCGTCATGACAACATTAAAGAAAGCATTACACCAATAATCGGATTAGCAATATCAGTTTCTTATATTCAAAATATGCTAAATATTATTGCTAAGTGAGTACATCACCTGATCGCTGTGTCTTCCCATGACTCTTTATTCCTTAATCACCTTCCTTCAATTATAAATCTGAATATGCCTTCTATAAATAATCCCGTGTTTCCCTTTTGTTTAGAATATATCTTTATATTCTTTCTCTCTTTTTTTTTCCCTCCATTAAAAATCCCCTCCTATTCTGTTTTGGAAGTATCCCCTTAAATACTTGTTGTGGTGAGGGGGGGACGTGACCTTTCTTATTCACTGCCCTTGGGAAAAGACTTGACCGATGGTTTTGATGCATCGCTTGGTAAATAGTGTTGACTAATTTATGTGTTTGGTTGACCTTGGATTGTTGTTTCTTAAGTCTCTCGTTTTTATTATTTGGTATACTCATAAATAGAATAAAACAATCAGAATTATGTATATTGGATTTTATAATTATCATGTATATTTTTATTTTTTTTATTCAAGGGGTAAACGCTTTTGACCGGAGCTATGAACCGGATACAACCATTCAACAATAACACCCCAATGGGGTTTGAACCTTAGTGGCAAGAACAACAATGCCACCGATAAACCATCACACCATGCCAATACCGGATATCATGTATATTTTATTATTTGACATGAACATGATAATATATATTTTTAATCATAATGTTGTCCTATAATCATAAACAAAATTATATATGTTGGATAATGTTATTACTAATAATTATAATTATAAAGATATCTCAATCATATTCATTTTATTATTTGATGTTTATTATATGTATTTTAATATTTCATATTTTAATCATTAAAGTATAATAACGATAACTTGTCAATATATTATTATTTTATTTCAATGTGCTACAATTTTTTATCTTGATTTATTATGTATTAATATATTATAATGATTATAATATTTAGTATTTATATTTTGTTAATTACAATGTTATTTAATATCTATAATTATTATTTTCTTTTTCATAATTATAATTATGATAATATTAAATAGTTGATGTTTCTAATATGTATTTTGTTTTCATCTCATTCACTTATTCCAATATTTGTTATCTTAGTGTTACGATTTCGGGGACATGACAACTATGTTGTGGACTTTTGGTGTGGAACTAGATATATCCTAGTCTACCAAGATCCTATTATTCCACAAGAAAATCTTACAATACCCATCCATTCCTTCCATACCTTTCATTTCCCTACATTCCACCTCAATTGCAGATTTTCAAACTAGATCATACTATTTCCTCCACATCTTGTTCTCCCCTCTTTTCCCACAAAGGTTCTTCACAACCATTGTTCCTTTTTCTTCCATAAATCCCTCTTTTGTGCAATCCCAATTGGGATCTAGATGATCCTCTTTTCTCCCGTTCCCTTATCCACTTCCACTCCCAATCCCCACAAACCTTTGTTCCCTTCTTCATTTCCTCATTCTTTTGGACTTCAATGGAAAATCCGAGTGTTTTCCCCTCTCCCCTTCATCCACATCCAACACTCAATTCAACAAGGTTTCCCCACAAATTCTCCAATTCCTCTTTTGTACATTCCCAATGTCCATTCAAACATCTCCGATTCTCTCTGACCTCCAAAGCTTCCTTACCTTCCTGCAATTCTTCCATTTTCTCCTCTTTGCAAGATTCCTTTGCACACCCGCATTGTAATGTCCTTGTTTAGTCCATTCCAACATTCTTGGGAAGTTCCAATATATTTAAGGAATGTCAACTTTGTTGGGAAGGAATTATGACAATGGTAATAAGTTCAGAAAATCAAGATGAGTCCAATGGTACATTCTTGATGTAGTTTCGACATTCTAGGAGCTCTCCATACCTTAGAGAAAATTATTTTTTTTGGAAACCACCAATTTTCATAATGTTTGATATCTTGAGAGCTTAAGAATATTTTGACGTGGTCAAAACTCATATTTGGTCCATTTTAACATTTTTCCATAACCTTGGATGGATGTGCAGAAAACAATTAAATTAATTAAATAGTTAAATGTTAAGTTGTCAAAAAAGTAAAATTAAAAGACAACTTATATTAAATTATTTAACAGGAGTCTAAGTCGCTTTTGGAGGAAAAATAAGATGACACAAATAATAATATTTTACAATTCTAAAAAGGGCTTATGAAAAGGGGGTTTTGAGGAGAGAAAGCTCATTCGGAATATTTTCTAAAACCCTTGTTTATTGGGAGATTGAAATTGGTTCGTTATTTAACCTAAGGATAGAAATCCTTTTGGCAATCAATTCCGTAGATGAAAACCCACCTAGCTAATCGAGTGGATTCATACAAAATTCACCAATGTCTTGAACGTTTGTGCCTTTTGATTTTGCATTCTTTTTGGCTATGAGATTTGGAGAGTTAGTATTGAATATCCAGATAGCATTCCAAGTTTGCATTTTTCTTTAAAGTTTATAGTTTGGTGTTGTGCTCTAGCAAAAAAATCTATTTTCTAGATCTATTCTTGTTTTCCAGAGGGTTGAAGGTAAAATTTATTGAAAACTTGTAACCAAAGGTAATGTCCCCAAGTTCCGACTAGCTATTTTATTTAATTGATTAAATATTATTTTGCCCTAAATTAATAATCGAGGCATTAATATTTAATTATTTATTTATTTACTAAAGTGACAATTAAAAAAGTCATAAACATTATAAAAGTCACTTTATTAAATTAAAGGGAATCTTCCGGAAGTTGAGCAAAGCCTTTAAAAGGAGATGAAGGCAAATCATTTGGCATCATTTTGGAAAATATTATTTTATTGGAGAAATTGTGAAATTCAAGAGAGCTCAGCTTTCTGGTGCTTGAGGACGAAAACCCTTGAGCCTATAGATTTGGATGAAAACCCAAATCCTTCCAGAGGTGCATTCACATCAAGATTCGCATTTGGACGTCAATGATTGATTAATCAATTTGCAAAAATTTGTAAAGTCTCATGCAGAGACAAATTTCAGGTAATTCAAGTAGATACAAAGTTTGGATTAAAATGAATTATTATATTTTATTTGGCAGATGGTAATGCAACCATATGATTCCAAGGTCTAAACATTCATTGAGACTTTAGGGTAATAAACATTATTCTTATTATTCAGACTATTTTATAGTAGTTGTACCTATTGCCAATAGTCAACACTCTTTGTGGAGAATTTTAAGGTGCCTGGTAGTCTAGTTAATGGCTGTCGTACTCTTATTTTGCTAGTCGCCACCCCTTGAATAAGTGTCGTATCAACTTTTACTAAGTAGGAGGGGACGTGGCATAGCTAGGAGGTCACTTTTGGTCAAAGTCCACCCCATTAAATGAATCGTTGGATTTTATGGAGTTGTACATATTTAAATGGGTCGCAGCATTTGGAAACAAGGGAGTCATACCAGTTAAAGGGTCTGCAATAAAATATTCATAAATATTTTGGACTCAGGTCAGCGTTGAATACCTTAATGC
Organism: Sequoia sempervirens; assembly: GCA_007258455.2. Lineage (NCBI taxonomy): Eukaryota > Viridiplantae > Streptophyta > Pinopsida > Cupressales > Cupressaceae > Sequoia > Sequoia sempervirens. The sequence goes on from VDFB02149888.1 coordinate 19,816, forward strand.
ATTAATAATGTATCCCTGTCCATATTTCACATAGAAAGAATTTAAATATCAGATTATTGTCTCCTGGGTTATTCGCATACATGCATAAAATTCCTGAGCATAGTAATATTTAATTACTGTGGGTACAAATGGCAAATATTGTGTTGATTTTATCCATGAGATTGTATTGCTATAATAAGTGTTGTTCCTAGTCTTCAAATACACAAAAACAAACTCAAACGGACTACTACAAGTGTTTGACAAAATGACAATGTGCATTAGTTGGGAAAGGTGAAAAATTATTGCATCCAAAATTACCTGAGGTCACTACAGTGGTGATATTCCTGTAACCAGACTTCTGAGTTTTATATTGCATCTATGAAATAATTAATATCATCTATTCAATGGAATAATGGATACGATATATGTGCATTTCGAAATGTTGCAATGAATAGAAGTAATACAAAGATGAATGGATTACAAGAATGCTTTCCAAACAGTCAATTATTGAACCAACAGCACATTACCCAACTCAGAATTGTGTATTGAAAAACTGTTTGATGAAATGCCTTTGCATGTAAATTGGTGAAAGTTGGAAATCATCTCAGATCAGCATACTACAAACTATTTGACAAAATGCTTGCATTGTCAAAGAAATAGAAATAATCGCAAAACTTACCAGTCACTAGCCTAGGACTTTGCAGTGGTATAAGAGCCTACGAACCTGCTAGCTTGTTGGGTTATCGATAACAATTGCAGTTAATTGTTCGTTAGTTTCAATGTGAAAGATGAAGACAAATCAGGAACTTCTAACAGAATTTATGCAAGTCTTTCAAGAGTATCAAAAGAATCTAACAACATTATTAGAGCATCCTGAGTTGTTGAAGCCTCACTTATTAGTTGGGAAGAAAGAAGAATTTCTTCCTCGTGATTTGCAGCCAACAAGTGAACCTAGGAAGAGCAAAAATGATCTTTGGAGAAAGAAACTTTTCTTTGTATGGAAAGAAACTTGAGAACTCAACCATAGGTGTCAGGATCAAGGATGGGAGCAAATTGCGGAAATGCCTCCTATAGTAAAAATAGGAGAAGTGATGGAAACAACAGAAAAAATTAGAATCACAAAAGAACATTAAAGATATCCAGCAGTAGAAGAACATCTAATAGAAGAGGGACATCCCATGAATGCATGCAAAGTTGGTTTGAGTATCAGAAATGTCAAATCCGGTCATAAGGTACAAGAAAATGCTTACTTTCAAAAACATGCGTGATTGAGGTCCAAAATGATTTCATTTTAGGATTTGTAGCTAAAAAGGAGGGGAGTCCCATAGCAGCAACCTTGAGTACAAATTCAGATCCATTTGGATCGTTGCATGAGTCTAGCATTCAAGAGAAAGGAAAGGAACTCAACACAACATGGGCAAGCACAGTTGATGTTGTGAGGAACTTGGAAATGTGTGATGAATGGCTTACAAGGGCAAAGGAAGCCAAGTTGTTGGCTGCCCGAGCAAAACAACACCTATAGAAAATTAAAGAAGGGGTTGCTCACATGGACCAAGAGAAGCAAATCATGAAAGAAATAGTGATGACATCAACAAAAGAAGGTAAAATTTTAGACCTTCCTCATGACAACTCTAAGCATGAAAAAAATGATTCCACTCAAGAGGCTTATGAGATGGAGTTACAGAACTATTGGAAGAATGCCTCAATACTACAAAAGTGGAGTGGCTAAAATCAACGAAGGCTGATTTGGTGACTTCAGACGTTGTCCCTGTGGTGTGTCGAGCAATAGCAGATGATGGAATACCAGTTGTTTGTGTGACCAACTTCGGTTGGGATTTTATCTACGCAGAATACGTTATGGAAGTTGGTCATCTTCACCGTTCCATTGTTTGGCAGATAGCAAAGAACATTAATTTTCAAGAGCTGGCAGCAAATTTGGCAAGGTTGTTGTAAGGGGCACCAACTCAAGTGATGCATTCTCTTGATGTGTTATCCTTACATAATTCACCTTTTGTGTTGAAGTTGGATACACTTTCTGATCCAAGAAACACAGATGGTGACAATCACATATGGGATCCAAGTGAAGTTCAACCATAGGAATTCGTAGTAAATTGTTTTATCGTGCTTATATGTTAATCTCTCTGATGCCCACAATAATGTCGATAGTGGGGTTGCAAGTAACGTTTGCATTGAGACACTCTGGTATGAGATGTTCTATTTTACATAAGAGAAATTCAGCTCTTGCAGGTCTTGCGATGTGGTTCATCACGATAGCGATTATGATAGACTGCAGGAAGAAAGAACTACAAATTTTGGTTGTATCAGAGTAGTGCAGTTGAAGCATGGTGAAAGATTCTACAAGTTCATTTGGGATCCGAGTATTTGGCCATGACACTTAGCAAGAATTGCTTGGGGACAAGCAATCTTCAGGAATGGAGAAATGTAATGTCCCCAATTTTCGACTAGCTATTTTATTTAATTGATTAAATATTATTTTGTCCTAAATTAATAATTGGGACATTAAGATTTAATTCATTATTTATTCACTAAAATGACAATTAAAAATGTAATAAATATTATAAAAGTCACTTTATTAAATTAAAAGGTGAGATGACCCCTGCAGAATTTGGTCAATTTTTCTATTTTTGCCTCTCATGAATTTCGTCAATCAGTTATCTCATACACTGCTGTCAGCTAATTTGGATGTTGTCTTGTTTGTGTTTTTTGTATTTGATTGATGCTTCAAGCATGAAGGGTCTTCTATCTGACTTATTCCAATTTGCAACTAGCTCTAAATGCAATGCAATGATTATTTTGACTTTTCAATGCAATAGAATGATGCAAATATACAGTCACAGCAACATGGCATTTTAACAAACACTTAGTGTGCAATCTCTAATTTATTGTATTGCTGTAATGATGCTCAAACCTTTACAATGCACCTCAATTTACCTCAGTCCTAATGATGCAATGCTATCATGTCATTAATTATGTTTACTATCCAGAATTTACACTTTCACGTGAATGACCCAGCAAGATATATCTTAAAATGTCAATACACAAGGGCTCCTATGGCAGTGATACAACTGATGTTCAGATGAACAGCTAACTGCTGAATGGACCAGCCACTAACATCTAAATGCAGAGGATTACAAATGCATTTTAAGCAAATAAAAAAAACCTGGTTGCTGCAAATAGGCGCTGAGAGCTCTATGGATGGATGATAAACTTCAAACCCAGCTTCCACTACTCCAATCCCCTAGGGCATCATTGTTCAGGCAAGAATCGAGCTCTTCTCAAGATATAAGATAAAATCAAACTCCTTGTTGCACCTAGCACTAAAAAACAATACCACGAGCTCAAAATGTCGACTTGTTTACCAGCAAAATGTGCGCCCAGAATTCTTGAAGAATGACGTCTTCCTCCAAGTGCAATTCATTTTCCACAAAGACTAAAAATCAACCTCACCCAATCTGCAAATGTTTCTCCTCTAATCGACTTAACCCCATTGTATATATCATTTAATAACCCGTCTCAATCCTCTTGCCAAGACGACTTTCTCAGGGATGTCGTTCTTCAAAATCTGCAAACACAAATATATCCAAAATCGTATTCTCCAAATTCGGCCCATGTTATGAAGATTTTTCTCTTTCAAACTATGAATCTACACTAGCTAGGGATGGTATTTCACATCCGAAACTAGGCCATGAGGTTCGCAAACCCTGAGCCAGGAGGCTCGAAAATATTCTCGTGAAAAATTATGTCTTCAAAAAGTGTCGATCAAAATGAGCTCCATTCTCTTATATTTTCCAAACAAAAATCAAAGTGACCTTTATATAGTTCTTTCTTTTGAAAAATTTACTTAAGTTACTTTATAACTTAAGTCACTTTAATAATACTTCATAAGCTCACTTTTTGCACCAAATAAAGTGACTTTATAAAGTTCACTTAAAAGGATAAATATTTCAATAAATCCCCTTTGAACCCCTTTTTCCTTGTCACTTTATAAAAGATTTAATTAATTATTTGGCATCACCATTATAGCTAAACTTGAAATTGGGTAACACACAAATAATTAAATAAATGATTCCCTGAAAATGACCTAGCCTTTGGGAAGGGAAAGGTTAAGCGACAACCCAAAGGGCTACTGAGAAGGGGACATTACAGTCCTCCCTTCTCGAAATTGCTTGTCCTCAAGCAATTGTAAGCTCAGGTGCTGTAGAATTTGCTCATTCTCCCATGTGGCATCCTCGGCTAGCAAATTCTTCCATCTCACCAAGTACTCCTTTACCACCCTGTTTCTCAACCTCCTCTCTCGAGTGTCTATAATCTCCTCGGGGACTAGGACCAAATGTCCCTCCTCATCCAGTGGTGGGAGCTCTGAAGAAGAAGTAACCTGCTGACCTAGTGCCTTCTTGAGGCACGAAACATGAAATACATTATGAATCTTGCTGCTCTCAAGCAGCTCCAACTCATATGCCACCTCTCCAATCCTCTTGATAATCCTATACGGTCCATAGAATCTGGGCTTGAGCTTCTCGGCTCCGCTCTTCTTAAGAGAAGATTGTCTATAGGGCTGCAAGCGAAAGTATACCAAATCACCAACCTCGAAACTGCGCTCAATCCTGTGTCTATCAGCATAGGTCTTTTGCTGATTTTGTGCCACCTGTAGGTTATCTTTGAGTGCCCTCAAGATATCTTGACTCTCCTAAATCCAATCCTTGGCTTTGGGAGCCCTGCTCTCACCAAAAGCCATCTCCATGAATGAAGGTGCATCATAACCGTACAAGGCTCTGAAAGAACTCATCCCAATGGACATATCATAAGTGGTATTATAACAATACTCCCCCAAGTGCAACCACTTAATCCATGCCCACTGCTGCCTTGCAATGTAGTTGCGCAAGTACCCCTCAATCCATTTGTTCACAATCTCTATCTGAGGGTGATAACTCGTGCTTGAAGTCAACTCAATACCTACCAACCTAAACAACTCCTGCCAGAATGCACTCATGAATCTACTATCCCTGTCACTGACTATGTACCGGGGTAACCCGTGCAATCTGAAAATCTCCCTAAAAAATAACTCAGCTACCTGTGGAGCCCTGTACTCTATTGAGATAGCAAAGAAGTGAGCGTACTTCGTCAACCGATCCACCACCACATAGATACTTTCTCTCCCATGTACCTTAGGTAGACCTATGATGAAGTCCATAGAAATGCTCTCCCATTTATGCTCTAGGATAGGCAATGGCTGCAGCAATCTGGCTGGATGCGTATGCTCTAACTTGTTCTGCTGACAAATCACACACTCCCTAACATGTCTCAATACATCATCCTTGAGGCCCTTCCAAGAAAACCTCTCTCTGACCTGTCTATAAGTTTTGATATAGCCCTGATGACCGGCTAAGGGAGTGTCATGAGAAGCCTGCAATATCTTCTCCTTCAATCTAGACTCTAGCACCAAGTAAATCCTATCCTTGTAGTAAATACATCGTCCACCACTCGATACCTGTCATCCTGAATCAACCCATCCATCAACTCACAAGCAAACTTATTCTTGGAGTACTCCACCAACAAGAGGGATTTCCAGTATGCGGAAATCTCTGAAAGTGAGCAAGCTGAAGGTCTCCTGGAGAGGGCGTCTGCCACCACATTCTTCTTCCCTTTCACATACTCTATGTCGAAGTCATAAGCCTGTATCCTGCTAACCCACTTCTGTTGTCTCTCATTCAAATCCCTCTGCTCCAAGAAGTACCTAAGACTATTATGATCAGTCCTCACCACAAACTTTCCTCCAACTAGATACTGTCTGAATTTTGCCAAAGCATGCAAAATGGCGAGCATCTCCTTATCATAGATGGAGTATAATCTCTCTGGTCCCCTCAACTTACGGCTCTCAAAAGCTATGGGGTGTCTGTTTTGCATCAACACTGCTCCTATGCCCTCACCTGAGGCATCACACTCCATAATAAACGGTTGTGTGAAATTTGGAAGCGCCAAGACTGGGCAACTATTCATCACCTCCTTGAGCTTATCAAAAGCTCGTTGTGCCTCCTCTGATTTACTGAATGCACCTTTCTTTGTCAGATCTGTCAAAGGTGCTCCCAACTGTGAAAATCCCCTCACAAACCGCCTATAATAACTGCACAATCCGAAGAAGCCTCGCAACTCTGTGAGTGTCCTAGGTGGTGGCCAGTCAAGTATCGCCTGTATCTTCTCCTGATGGATCTATACTCTGTCTACACTGGTCACATGCCCCAAATATAATATCTCTCTAAGGCCAAATCGCATTTTCAAGCCTTAGCGTAGAGTGACTGCTCCTCCATGATACCCAATATCTCATCAAGATGTCTCAAGTGCTCCTCCCAAGTCTGGCTGTAAATGAGCAAGTCATCAAAGAACACCAATAAGAATTTACGCAACTAATTGAATATATGATTCATGCCGGATTGAAATGTGGCAGGTACGTTTGTCAAACCAAATGGCATGACCAAGAACTCATAGTGCCCATAATGACAACGAAATGTTGTTTTGTGTATGTCCTGCTCTCTGACCTTTATCTGATGATACCCTGAACGAAGATCAATCTTCGAAAAATACATTGCCCCATGAAGTTCATCCAAGAACTCATCTATCGTGGGTATGGGGTACCTTTTCTTAATGGTTTTCTTATTAAGAGCCCGGTAGTCAATGCACATTCGCATGGTTCCATCGTTCTTCTTTACCAAGACCACAGAAGAAGCGAATGGACTGGAACTCGGTCTAATGTGTCCCATCTCAAGCAATTCTTTGATTGCTTTCTCAATCTCATCCTTGAATTTCTTTGGATGACAATAGGGGGTAGTGATCACTGGCTTGGCCCCCTCCTCCAACTCAATGGTATGCTCAAAGCCACGATCGGGTGGTCTCCCTGGAGGTATCTCTCCAAAAACCCTATCATGTTTACCCAATAGCTCCTAAATGTCGTGTTGTGACCTTTTCACACATCGCCCCATTCAAATGGGGACCCCCTAATTTTTGCTCCATTCTGGTCTTTTGGCTTGAGTTTTTCTCTCTTTCTCTCTCTCTGTCTCTTTTCTGATGTCTGCCTTTCGAGGATCGTGTCCACCTTTGAGCTTAAGCGTAAAATTGACCAAGCCTGAAAATTAGGGTTTCACCTTTCCTGGTCAGTCCGAGGTCGAACGAAGTGAATAAATTGGAAATTGAGCTTAACATCGTTGTCAGTGTGCTTCCAGCAGGCTCTCAGCAAATTTTCATCTGATTCCGAGGTACTTACTATTTTTAGTAAATGTGAAATTACAGGCAATCTGTCAGCATTTTTGAGATTCCGACAGTCACACGACATTCAGAGCACATCAGGCTACTCGCGTGCAAAATTTGAGCGAAAACAGACAACTTTCTATTTTTAGCAGTCCAGCTTCCGAAGCAAATTTCAGGGTTCAGATGCAGATTTTTCTTTGCATGTTTGCATATTCCTTCTGGGTTTTTCGAGACCTTCGCAACAGTATAACATGCAAAACGAGATGACAACTTTCAGAATTCAGCCTTCAGAGGCTATTTTTAGGGTTTGCATGTCAGGGTTTTCTTTTGCATGTTGGCATATTCCTTATGGGTTTTTCGAGAGCTACGCAGTGGTATGACATGCAAATGAAGATAATCACTCTGTAAGGAACTTACTATTTTTAGCAGGTGTGTCCCAGCAGCCGCCTCCCAACACTTCAGAATCATGAGCTGATCGTAATGCAGCAGAAACGAAGACAAACAGAGATCATTTGATATGCATGCAATGCAAATTAGGGTTTCCAACTTTGGGACCTGAAAAGAGGGGCAAAAAGTCAGAATTTTCGAAAACCGGTGTAAACCACCGCGATCAACATCCTTCAAGCTATCTGCTGGTAAAATTTCAAGTCAAACGGAGCACTTACTATTTATAGTAAGTCAATTTGGAAACAGGCTAAAAATAGCAAGTCAAGTGCATGCGTTGATGTCGACAGTAAGGTCACGTGGTGAGGAGCACGTCATTCAAATTTCAAGTCAATCGGAGCAGTGGAACTACCAGAAGCGAGCAGTTACTATTTATAGCAAATCGCTTTCAGAAATGGGCTAAAAATAGCAGGCTGACTAAAAATAGCAGTGTCAACAGGACATAAGGTCATGAGGATGCAGTGTTCAAAATTTCAAGTCGTTCTGAACTTCAGAGATGTAAAAATCAGAGGGCTTACTATAAATAGCAGAGCATGAAAAGCTGGCGAAGACGAGGAAAAAAATTCTAAGTCTGGAACTTCATCCTGCAGCCATGGCAAAACGCGCCTTCAAGTAGATGCCAAGCATAAAAAAATTCTAAGTATGAAGTTCATCCTTCACCTAGGCCAAAATGCGCCCAAGATGGAAGTGAGTCAAAGTGGTCAACATATTTTCATCCAGTACCTAGGCCAAAATGCGCCCACCTTGAAGAAGGAAAATTGAAAAATTATTCTAAGTGTTGAGGTTATCCGCCATCACACTCCAAATGCGCCCATCCTGCAACTGGGTAGAAATGCGCCTAAAAGCAAATAGGTCAAAGGAAAGTCAAACAAATTCATCCTTCTCCATAGGCAAAATGCGCCCAAAAGCATACATGTGAGGACGAAAGCAAGGAAGGTGAAAGGTCACAAAGGACGTGGTAATATGTTTCATCCACCAGCTATGCCAAAATGCGCCCAAGAAGGAGATAAGTCAAAGGAGTCAAAGAGATTCGTCCTCCTCACCCCCCTAAATGCGCCCAAAACAAGCCATGTAGAGACAAAAATGGAAGTTGAAGAGTCATCCTCCTTGCATGTCTAAATGCGCCCAAGTTGAGGGTGTAAAAGTGAATGAAGGGTGGTAAATGAGGTGAAAGGTGGTTAAAAATACTTCAAGGCATAGTGAAAGGAAGGTAAATGCAAGGCGTGATTTTGAATCTCCTCTTCAAGTCCTAAATGCGCCCAAGGTGGTAAGTGTTAGAGAATTTTTCTAAGGCGTGTGAGGTGGTGAAAATAAATGTTAGGCGTGGTTTCAAATTTCCTCTAAGTGATATGCACCCAAGGTGATATGTGTTAGAAAATATTGCAAGGTGATGGATGTGTTGCCTAGGCGTTGGAAGTAAAGACTTCTAGCACAAGATAAATATCCTCCTTCACACACAATATACGCCTAAAGTGTTGAGCAAGTAAAAAATAAAAAAATAAAATATTGCTAAGGCGTTGGAACTTCAAATGAATATTTTTCAAGTGTGAAGTAAAGTGCAAAGTGGTGAGTGAGAAATAAAATATGCTATGCGCCCTCATGGAAATTTTTCTGAGTGAAGTTGATGTTTTTCTCACTGGCAAACGAATAAAAATTTTCTAAGGCAAATTCTCCAAGTGCAAGATGATTTAAAATATTTTCTAAGGCAAGTATTTTCTTCCTTAGAGAATACGCCTAGAACTCAAGGTGATGAATTTTCTTCTTAGAACACCGGCAAATTTTTCAGGGATGAAGTCAGAGATGGATGATAATGCAGATGGATTGATAAAATTCCTCAAGTGAGAGCAACACAGGATGATCACAGGCGAAGAATGGATTTAATTTGATAGAATAATATTTTCTAAGGTTCAAAATTTTAAAATTAAATGAACCCGTTCGCTGGGTACCCATGGGTTCGGAGCATTCTGAAGAAAATTTTCTTCTAGGTACTGAACATTTGTGATGATAGATGGATTTCTATGCCTTCCGCACTTCGCCAACACTTTTTCAGTGAAGAATTTGATCAGTGCTCAAATTGTGAAATTTCCTAAGGGAAATTTTGAAATCTTCTAAGGCAAATTTGAATAAAACGACTCTTGACAAGAAAGTGATTCGAATGATGAATTTGAAGTGAGTTGCCTAGATGATTTTGATTGAATTCTTCAATAATGAATTTTCCAGAGCTGAGGAGGAGTTAAATTCGAATTCAAGTGACGGAGCTCCGGCTGGTGAATTAAAAAGATGAATTTAAATTAAATTTTCCAAAAGTAAATTAAAAGATACCAGTCAAAGTTTGAGTTTCTAGAAGAACAAGATTCCTGACGTCAAGAGACAAGTGTCAGAAATACCAGGGAGGGAAAATTCGAATTCTTGAAGTGGAGTAGTGGAAAATTTAATGCACTGCCTATACTTAGCTCCTTCTAGAATTCGACTTTTGCTATAAAATGAAGAAGTTTCTCACTTATTTTTCACAGTTGAAGAAGTCGACTTGCTCTGAGTGAGTTGCTGAAGACTGAGTATTGCTGAAGCTTGGGAAGTTCGAAATTTTGCTAAGTCCTTGAGTTGCCAATGCAAGTGTTGAAAAGTTTGAAGATTGCTGAAGTCAAAAGGGCGCACTTGCTGATTGCTGGAGCTTGATTTGTTGCTGAGATTTGAAGTTGCCAGTGCTAAGAAGGACGCCTTGAGGTGAGAAGTTTCAAAGAATTTAAAAGGTGCAAAGTTCGAATCTGCTATTGCTGATGCTAAAAGGACGCCTTGAAGTGAGGATATTGCTGAGAGTTCTAAAAGTACGAGCTGGTTGATTGCTGATTGCTGGTGTAAAATACGAATTTATAGAAGTTCAAGTTGTTGATTGAAATTTGCTGAAGTCGAAGCTTACTTAGAAGTCTTCTCTAAGTATTGAAGTTCGAAATCTTGTGAAGGAGAAGTTGAGGTTTGCAGAAGAATTGAATGTTGCAACTTCTCAAATTTTAAAAAAGTCGACTGGCAGCCCTGCAAGGTATCTTATTTATTTTTCTAAGATAAATTACTGATGAATGTTTATTGTCCTGCAGATGGCTGAGGCAAGGGTGACTGGCAAGGACAATGGTGCATCCAGGCAGGCTGTGATTAAGAAGCTGAGTAAGACATTCATGCCAGAATCAAAATTCATTTCGAAGTTGGGCAAGCTGACAGATACCAACTTGGGCTCCGTCAACCTAGAGACCTTCAAGAACAGAATGATGGGGATTGGCATTCATCGACCTTCGACCACCTCGCACAACATTATTCGAAGCGGATTATATGCAGCTGCTGGTTTCCCACCAGCTATTCAGTGTTCGGAGCTGATAATGGAGTGCGCCAATTGCTACGACAAGGATCACAGGTCGATCATGTCACCAGATGGCCAAGTGCTGGCTAATCTCACTCCTTCGGCCATTGGTGAAGCTTTTGGTATTCCAGTGCACAGGAACATGGTTTACAAATCCAGAGAACGAGCTGAGCAGATGTATGCTTCTGCATTTGAGAGATGCACGGAGACAATCAACACTCACTGGATGAGCACTCCCAAGCCTTCTCGTACAAAGCTGCCGAAGCAAATCATAGCGGATGACTTGAAGCAAGAGTATTGTGACCTCATTATGATGCTGAGCAGAGTTGGTGGTTGCCCACAGTCATTCATTTTTGAGCCTTGGATGTTTTATTATATCAACCTCGTGTTGGAGGGGAAAGACCACGTCAACTGGGCGGCAATGATCAGTGACAATTTGCACGAGCAGCTCCTGAGCCTGAGAAGGACGAAGACATTTTACATGAGCTCTTACATCATCTACATGCTGGCTCGTATGACGAAGTATAGAGGGATTTCTTACAAGGAGCCTGTCGGTTGTGGCTCTCACCAGTTTAAAATCCATGAGGCGTGTCCACAGTTGCACCTATCTAGTACCACCTACTACAAGCGTGTCAATGACGCCTTCACCATGCATATCACGAGAATGCTTCAGGAGCGGATGCATCACAGAATCTCGAGGGAGGTCCAGGAATCGATTGAAAGGTATGGGTGCTGGTTTATACAGTTTCCGAAATTTTCTTACATAAGGCTGCAAGGTTTCTCATCATATCCATATAGGCTGCCAAAGTACCCAACCGATAGAATTTTAATGTTAGAGATATCTAGGCAATTGCTCGCCTACGATAAAATTCAAAAGAAGAAAAAGAAGGGAGGAATTGAATTCCCAATTGTCATGGGCAACTCGGATGAAGTGTGTCCTTCAATACAGGCAGCCAGAGAAGCCGAGAGCGAGCTTCAATTTTATCACTTTTCCTACCACACTAGCCGACAGCATTATGATCCACATCACAACATCAAATGGGTACTGTCGGAGGAATTCAAACACAAGGCAAATATTGAGGATTATTGGGCTGATGCAGCAGATGAGATCGAAGTCAGGAAAAGGATGTTCTGCCGGTTGCCAATTACTTTAATTAGGGAGTGTGAAGTTGTTCCGGTTCCAGACCAGGTCAATGAGGATATGGACGTTGTCCATCCGGATTATGCGGCAGTGAGAGATACTCCACTTCCACCCCCGGATTGGTCAGAACCAGAGGTTGCTGATTTAGACACACTTTCTATCCCGGTCTTGACATTCACTAGGGCATGGGTTGATAGACGGGTGAGCAGGTTGAAGAGTAGGTCAATTGCTTTGACTTACAATTTGATGGGAGATCACAGAACACCCACCACTGGCAGAAAGAAACAGATCACACGAGGTCCAGAGTCCAAAAAGAAAGAACTAGTTCGACAGGAGCCTGTTCAGCCAGAACCTCCACGAGTTGCAGTTGAATCGCCCACACCATTGGAGACACGTTCTCCAAGTATACAGGAGGTTTCTTTGTTTGCTGATCAGAGGAATGCATTGAATTAGGTGCCAGTGGTACAGGAAAACAATCAGCCACCACGGAGAGAGTCGGTTGGCCAAAGCGTCAACGCACCTAGCAGGGTTGACCAACAGGACGATGAGGGGACTATTACTGACCCTCAGTTTCAGCAAGAGATAGAGGAGGCTATGGAGAATGATGATGATGATATAGTTTCAAGGGACACTCAGCCACTTGAGGACGATGAGCCTCGCCAGAATGATGTAGAAGTTGAGCAAGTTCGAGAAGTAGAGGCACAAGAGCAACAGCCCTTTGATATACAGTACGATGTGCCTGATTGGCTTAAGGATAGAATGAGAAGAAGCCCCAGCGAGGAGCTTGATCCAGCAGTTGAGATGGAAGAATTTTTGAACAGGATCAGTGCACCTCCACAGAAGAAGAGAGCACGAAAGTTTTCGAAGATATCAACAAATGAGGATGGCTCTCGCACCCTTCATGTAGCTGTGCCACGGGTTGATTGTGACCGAGATGAAGCATTGCCAGAGAATTACGTGGTCACAACTTTGGAGTTGGGACGCCCCACTGGTGCGCAGATTGTAGAGGAGTGTGATAACTCCTATCTTGCCCTCAAGGACAGATTATTCAAGAAGGAAGGAAAGTATAAAAAGTTGAAAAGAGAACACAAGGCTTTAATTGGATACGTACAGCAGTTGTCTCGTTCTCATGGGCGAGAGATTCCAGTGATAGAGCCTCCAGCGGAGATACCTAGAGAGTCCATCAGTGGCTTGATGGAGTTAGGAAAGATGGCACAGGAAGCAGACAAGTGGGTCACAGGAGTTCGTGCTGAGACAGAAAAGTTTATGGAGGACCTTGCTTTTGCTTTTCAGCAGGCTTCCAGTATTTTGGCACGGATGGAGGCAGTTGATCATGCTTGGGGAGATGCTTCTATCTATCAGAGCAGAGTAATCCAGCGTCTTGAGGCATTGAGGCATGTTCCGTTGCGGTTGCTGATTGACGGAGGTGTCATTCAGGAGAATGACAGGTACGACTTCTCCAGATGGTATTCTTCAGCGATCACGGGACGTGGTTTCTTCGACGCAGCACAGGCAGATTCAGCCAAGATACATAAGGCCATGGCCAATATTATTGATGGAGTTCAGAATACCTTTGAGGCCATATTTGCTAGGCAGTTGAATCCAGATGAGGTAAATGTTGATAATTTGAGGGGTAGGCTGGTACCTTTCTTCTCAGAGGTGAAGTCCTTCGTACAAGATGATTTCGAGAACACTTCTACTTTCTCCACTTTGATCCAGAACACGCAGGATTCTTTAGTTGCTTGGAGAAAATCTTGTACAAGGCATGAACATTCAGTCATAGTATTGGAGTTTCAGTTAGATTGTATTCCGTCCATTTCAGTTCAGGAGGTTGAGGCTGTACTTGGCAGATTCGTTGAGTTCACAGCCAGAGAGAAGGCAAATGGGAATGCACTACTGGACGAGGATCTTCTAGAGGACTGATTGTGGGCATTTATTGCCTTTACTATTTTTGGGAGTGAGTGGGAATCTTTGTTCATTTATTACACCACTCCCCATTCTGGCAGTTTTTAGGGTTAGGGCTGAGGTGGCACGATTTTAGCCACTCTATTGATTGTAACCCTAGTCGTCTTTTGGACTGGGCTAGCTATATAAAGGGGGAATCCCCCTCATTTGTAACACATTAGACATTAGAGAATAGAGTAGACATTGGACATTAGCATTAGAGGCTAGAGAGTAGAGCATAGTAGATATTTTGCTTAGCATAGTGTGGAGAAGAAAGAAAGTTTTCCCTTTGAAAACTTTTGTGGAGATTGTTGTGTAACACTTTTCATGATAATAGATCTTTTCATTGATGGTGGAATTCGTCTTGTCATGAATAGCTAGCAAGGTCTCTTCTTCCTTTCGAATCCAAGTAGTATAATTTTCATCTCATGCAAGTAGTTTACTTTGATGTGTGGTGTTTTATTGAGGTAGCTTCACTTTATTCCATACCACTAGCGGCTTGTTGATGATAAGTTCGCCTTGCGTGGTCGACTGGAAATTATCTTGAGTCTAACTTCGATTATGATTTGTATACTTGTATGCGTCGTTATGATGGTGTATGTATGCCAAATTATAATTTGAACATCTTTTGCTATCCCTTTGAAGATTGCACCAATTTTACTGAGGCTGTCCGACGTGAGGCTAGGTGAGATTTGGTTGAAGTCTATTGAAATAAAGCTCCACATATCCTGCATCTAGAATAGAATATAAGTTTCTTAGGCCCTATACTCATTTACTTTCCGCATATTTCTGGTTAGCTTTAGGAAAACGAACTATATTGCCAAATCATACACGCAAGAACCCCTTCAAAGCATACACCGACTGTTTACTGCAAGAACCTTGAACAATTGTGTAAGTCCCCTCGTAAGAACACAACAATACACATCAACCAACTGAGGGTGTTCCAAGTATTTCGGAACCTTGGAGTTGAACGCATGAACTTTCTTGCAATCTTAGCATGCTGGATACTTTGATCAAGAGAGAATAGGGTAGCCGTTGGCGACTTTATTCTGCGTTGGTGCGGTCACGAAAAACACATCAACATGTCGACATCATATGGCTGCCCTGAATCTGAAGACTCCTTGGTGGTGATCAAACACTCTGCTGCCCAAGCTATGTCATCATGTCGGAAAATGCTCACCATGCATCTAGAAGATACAACCTTGGCTGATCCATTAGCCATGCCTCTAAGCACTACTCGCTGCCCCTCTGCTGTCCTAAACTTAAGTTCCATCGTCTGAAAGTTCTAAGAATATTTCCCTAATGAGTGTAACCACTGAATTCCAAGTATAGCATGGGAGTCACCCAAATCCACCACATAGAAGTCATCTGTGGCTGTGTACTTGCCCAAGGTAATAGGCAACTGTGGGACCCTCCTGGAGCATCTCAATTTATAGCCATTTGCCACCATCACATTAAATCCTTCAAAGTCCTCTGTGGGTAGCATATGCTTCTCAAGTAGGGCTGCATTGATAAAATTGTGGGTGGCTCCACTGTCAATCAACACTGCTATGCGATGTCCTTGTAAAACTCCCCTAACTCTCAAAGAGTTGAATCTAGGAGTGCTTAATAAGGTAGCAATGATACCACTCTTACCGTCTCCCTGAGGCTGCTCCTCATCTCAACTACTATCATCATTATCCTGAGAAGGTTCGTCATCACTACTCTCATCCTCGGACACAACCTCAATAAGGTGAGCCTTGCCTTTCCCTAGGCAACGGTGACCTAGTTCCCAACTTTCCTTGCAATGGTAAAAAAATTCCCTTAATTTTGCATTCCTTGCGATACTCCTCATCTGGATCCCTTTTCTTGTTTCTCTTCTTCTGAAAAGACTTCTTGCCCTTATTCTTTTGGGGCACGAAAGGATTAGAAGAGGTTTTGTTGTCAGGTGTTGAGAACTCCATGTCTCTAGCTCTAGTGATCGCATCCTGTAGGGAATCAGTCTTGAAGGCCTTGATCCATCCACGAAGGGGTTCAGATAAACCCTCAATGAAGAGAATAACCAATCGCTGCCCTGAAATATCTATCACCATGACTACCAACAGTTGAAAATCTGAGATATAAGCAGTGAACCCCGGGGACATGTCGCCCCCCCTAGGCCCTAGCGTTTCTAGAACAGGGACGTCCCGGAGACGTGGGGACGGCGTTCCCACGTCCCTGGCAGCGCCACCATTTTTTGCCTCGCTGCTGGAGACGCGGAAACATCCCGGCGTCTCCAAGACGCTGAGGGAAACGCCTGGGTGTCCCTAGAACGTCTCGTGGACGCCCAGGCGTCTCCCACGGCGGACAGGCAAAAAGCTCATTAAAAAAAAATTTAAGACATTTTTTTTATATTTTATTGGTTCTATTCGAACCCTAAGGACATGTGGGGCACATCTACACTCTTACATGCCTTCAAAAGGCCCTCCAATCTTCATTTTTATTCACATTTACATTTCTACTTGTTTGCTACAGCAAGAAGAAGAGTGAAGGCTGAGGAAAGAGTGATTGGAGGAGTGAAAGGAGTGATTGCAAGTGAAAGAGGAGTGTCAAGGAGCAAGAAGAAGAAGAGGAGGAAGATTTTTCAACTTGTTGAAGAGATTTTTCAAGCAAAAGGTAGGGTTTTTAACTGATTTTTTATTTTATTTTCTGATTTTCAATGTTTTTTCATTTCTTATTGTTTCATTTTTTAATTTTTCTTATTTCATTTCTTCTTGTTCCATTTTCTAAATTAATTTAGATTTTGTTTTGCAATTTAAAATTTGTTAAAAAATTTAAAATATAGAGTTTTATTTTTTTAATTTTAAAGTAGGGCATAGGTTGGAACTGTGTTTATTGAATTATTTTTTCATTTTGTGAAATGCAGTGTCAAAATGAGCTCGCATAGTCATGAAATGAGTGAGGATGAGATGGAAACTCATTCTCATAGTGCAAGCCAATTAGAATATGAACCTGAGCATGAGGATGAGCCCAATGAGGGGGGTGAGCATGGGTCAAATCCGAAAGGGCAAACTAGTTCCATAGCTAGTGCACCAGTTTCTACTGATTGCCCCTCCCAGCTTTTGGCAAAGTGGGCTAGGGGTCCTTATGATCCCAAATCTCCTCTCAAATAGTTTACAACAAGAATAATAGCCCCAACGTCATCAAGTGGTGGTACAAGGAAATGGAAATGCAACATTTGTGGTGATGATTGGTTTGGGAGTATCACCAGAGTTAATGCACACTTCCTCTTTTGGCCAGGAAAAGGTGTGGGAGCATGTGATTTTTTGAAGAAACCTAAAAATCTGAAATACAGAATTGAGTTCAACAAACTTTGGGGTGTTCCAGATGACGTGGCAATTCCAATGCCTACTACCTTGTCTAGTAGGCAACATATTCAAACTATTCAGCAAATTCAGGAGCAGCAAATGCAGAGGCAGCCACATATTTCTACTCCTACATTGCATCAGAGAGCAGGAACATTGTCAGGGTCAGCCTCAAGACCGTCATCCACTTATAGCACTATGGCTGAACCACAACAAGGCAAGGGGAAACGCAAGATGCAAAGTCAGCCTAACCCCATAGCTGATTTATTTAATGTGCACCTGAGGGATCAGATAGATGATTCCATTGGCAGGTTCTTTTTTGCCAATAGAATCCCATTCCATGTACCTCGATCTCCTTATTATAAGGAGATGATTTCGATGGTGGCGAAGGGAGGACCATCATATGTGCCACCAGGGGAGCACAAATTGAGGACCACGATCTTGGGTAACTATGCCAAGATCAATTCATTGATGGAGACGATGAGGGCATGTTGGGAGGAGTCTGGATGTAGCATAGTTATGGATGGGTGGACGGACATTAGGCATCGTCCACTCATCAATGTCATAGTTACATGCTCAGAGGGCCCATTCTTTCTCAGGGCGGTTGATTGTTCAAGGCATCAAAAAGATGTTGATTTTCAGTTTGAGATCCTTCGGGCAGCTATTGAGGAGATTGGGCCACAAAATGTGGTCCAAATACTGACAAATGCAACACATGTGTGCAAAGCTGCGTGGAGACTTGTTGAGGCAGCTTATAGGCATATTTGGTGGACTCCATGTTGTGTGCATGCCATGAACAATGCACTCAAGGACATGGGGAAGATTGAGTGGATTAGAGGAGTGGTCAGCAATGCTAGAGATGTGCAGATGTATATCTGCAACCACCACACTTCACATGCCATCTTCAGAGCTTCGCGAAGGAGTTCTTGAAACCAGTTGAGACCAGATATGCATCCTATTTCATTCTTTTGGAGAGAATGCTTGAGTTGCAAGAGCCACTGCAACTCATGGTTATGACACAAGAATGGAATCGTTGGGATGGGGCCAGGACAGAGCAGGGAAGAGGGTGAAGGAGATAGTGAAGAGTGATGCATTTTGGCATGATGCAAAATATATTGTCGCCATCATTACACCAGTTGTACAGGTCATCAGATATGGGGATGGGGATGCACCTAACCTTGGAGAGGTGTATGAGTGCATTGATTCTATGCTTGGTCAGATGAGGGCAGTTGTGCGAGAGAAGGACCCCACTTTAGCATTCTACAATGTTTACATTCAGCCTATTATTCAGCGCAGATGGGACAGCCTAAACACTCCCTTGCACATGGCTGCTTATGCATTGAATCCGAAGTGGTACATGCCTAGGCCTAGTAGAGTTACACCGATTCAGGATGATGAGGTGAAGGAAGGGTTCTTCAGGTGCATTGATAGGATGTATGATGCTAAAGCTGCTGGCAACATTCGCACTGAGTGGACGAAATTTGCTACTCTTAGGGGTTATAAGGCTGCAGCAAAGGCGGACATAAGAACTATGGCATAGGAGGATCCGATTTTGTGGTGGACTTGTCATGGACCGAAATCATTGACTACCACACTAGCCATTCGTTTGTTGTCCCAGGTTTCTAGTTCTTCAGCTTCTGAAAGGAACTGGTCTACTTATAGCTTCATCCACTCTCTTAAGAGGAACAGACTTACCTCTAGTAGAGCAGAGAAGCTAGTGGCTATACATAGTGCCTTGCGTATCACTGACCGCAGGACACGTGTGTACAAGGAGAGCCCAGCAACACAATGGGATGTAGAGCCAGAGGAGCCATCACAAATTGATGAGGATGAGGATGCTTCAGATATAGGACTGGTTGGTGTTCCTTTGGCGGATCTTGACCTTGGGGAGTCCAGTGGTTCCAATGATGAGGAGTTTTCCGACCTCCCGAGGGATGATTAGAGGCCTCTGCCTCCTTCACTACATTTTGTCATTTTGACATTTTGATTTTGTACTTGTTTTGATATCACCCTACTCATTGTAATCATCTTTATGATCAGATAATTTTGATATCATATAAAAGAAATCTTTCACTTGCCGATTCAACAATTGTTACATTGTGGTATTGAGTATTACTATTCTAATTTCTAATTAGTAATTCAATATTGAAAACTTCAATGTTCAATGTTCAATGTTCAAGTATTTACTATTTACTATTTTAGTATTTCAATTTTTCTATTTTACTTCTTAATAGTCTTATACATCTTTTCATAACTAGCATTTTAAGTACCATATTTATAGTATATAGTATATACACCCTCCCCCTCCCGTCCCCCCACCGTCCCGAAATTGAGGCCCCTTTGTCCCCCCGTCCTGGAAACCTGTCCCCCCGTCCCGACGTCCCCCCATCCCCGACACCGGTGTAACATAGGATATAAGCATCTACTGAGCCACTCTGCTTAAGTTGTGCTAACTCTCTGAAATGAAGTTCAGGATCCTTCTAATCAAATCTGTCTATTAGTTTTTTTGTGAACTCCAAATAGGATGTGATATTAGCATGTCCCAATGTGACGAGACCATGATACCACCATTCATGTGCTTCACCATCAAAATGTAGAGTAGCATATTTAATGGCTTCGGACTTGTTGACGTGGTTTTTGTGACCGCACCAAACAGCAGAACAAAATAGTCCGAAGGCTATTCCATTCTCTCTTGATCAAAGTATTTTGTGCGCTAAGATTGCGAGAAAGTTCGCACGTTCAACTCCAAGGTTCCTTTAATGCGAATAGACCCAGTTCGGTTGATGTGTATTTGCTGTGTTCTTACGAGGGGACTTACACAATTGTTCAGATTTCTTGCAGTTAGCAGCTAATGTATGATTTTGAAGGGGATTCTTGCGTGTATGATTTGGCAATGTGGTACGTTTTCCTAAGACTAATCAGAAATATGCGGAAAGTAAAAGAGTATAGGGCCTAAGAAACTTGTACATCTACTCTAAATGCAGGATATGTGGAGCTTCGTTTTAGTAGACTTCAACCGAATTTCACCTAGCCTCACGTCGGACAGCCTCAGTAAAATTGGTGCAATCTTCAAAGGGATAGCAAAAGATGTTCAAATTATGATCTAACATACATACACCATCACAACGACGCATATAAGCATGCAAACCACAATAGAAGTTAAACTCAAGATAATGTCCAGTTGACCACGCAAGGCGAACTTATCATCAACAAGCCGCTAGTGGTATGGAATGAAAGAAGCTACCTCAACAAAAATGCCACACATCAAAGTAAACTACTTGCATGAAAATTACGCTACTTGGATACGAAAGGAAGAAGAGACCTTGCTAGCTATTCATGACAAGACGAATTCCACCATCAATGAAAAGATCTATTATCATGAAAAGTGTTACACAACAATCTCCACAAAAGTTTTCAAAGGGAAAACTTTCTTTCTTCTCCACTATGCAAAATGTTTACAATGCTCTACTCTCTAACTCTAGCTCTATCTCAATTCTAGCTCTGATCTTCTGTTCTAATGTCTACTGAATTACAATGAGGGGGACTCCCCCTTTATATAGCTAGCCAAGTCCCAAAAGACGGCTAGGGTTACAATCAATAGAGTGGCCAGAATCGTGCCACCTCAGCCCTAACCCTAAAAACTGCCGAATAGGGAGTGGTACATTAAATGAATCAAAGATTCCCACTCCTCCCAAAATAGTAAAGGCAATAAATGCCCTGTCAGGTCTTCTAGAGATCCTCGTCCGATGGTCGTTCCCTTGCCTTCTCTCGGTGCCAACTCCGCAATTTGCGAAGCCTGACCTCAACCTCACAGTGATGATTGGAACACAATCTAGCTGAAACTCTAATACTGTGACTGAATGCTCATGCCTCGTACAAGATTTTCTCCAAGCCATCAAGGAGTCCTGCGTGTTCTGGATCAAAGTGGAGAAAGTAGCAGTATTCTCGAAATCATCTTGTACAAAGGTCTTAACATCTGCGAAGAAAGGCACCAGCAAACCCCTCAAATTATCAACACTTATCTCATCTGGATTCAGCCGCCTAGCAAATATGGCCTCAAAAGTATTCTGAACTCCATCTATGATATTGGCCATGGCCTTATGTATCCTAGCTGAATCTGCCTGTGCCGCATCGAAGAAACCGCGCCCCGTGATAGCTGAAGAATACCACCTAGAGAAATCATACCTGTCATTCTCCTGAATGACACCTCCATCAATCAGCAAACGCAAGGGAATATGCCTCAATGCCTCAAGACGCTGGATCACCTTACTCTGATAGACGGAAGCATCTCCCCAAGCCTGATCCACTGCATCCATCCGTGTCAAAATACTAGAGGCCTGCTGAAAGGCAGAAGCAAGGTCCTCCATAAATTTCTCCGTCTCGGCACGAACTCCTGTGACCCATTTATCTGCCTCCTGTGCCATCCTTCCCAATTCTACCAAGCCACTGATCGACTCTCTAGGTATCTCCGCCGGAGGTTCTATCACTGGTATATCCTGCCCTCGAGAACGAGATAACTGCTGTACATATCCAATTAAGGCCTTGTGTTCTCTTTTCAACTTCTTATACTTCCCTTCTTTCTTGAATAATCTATCTTTGAGGGCAAGGAAGGAGTTATCACACTCCTCAACAATCTGAGCACCAGTGGGGCGTCCCAAATCCAGAGTAGTGACCACATAATTCTCAGGTACTGCTTCATTCGGTCACACTCAACTCGTGGCACAGCTACGTGAAGGGTGCGAGAGCCATCCTCCTTAGTGGAGATCTTCAAAATTTTCGTTTTCTTCTTTGTGGAGGTGCACTGATCCTGTTAAAAACTCTCCATCTCAACTCTGGATCAATCTCACTAGGCTTCTTCTCATTCTGTCCTTAAGCCAAGGGCACATCATACTGTATATCGAAGGGCTGCTGCTCATGTGCCTCGACTTCTCTAACCTGCTCAACCTCTACATCATTCTGGCGAGGCTCATCGTCCTCAAGTGGCTGAGTGTCACCTGACACTATATCATCATCCTCATCATTCAAGGCCGCCTCTAACTCCTGCTGAAACTGAGGGTCAGTAATAGTCCCCTCATCATCCTGCTGATCAACCCTAACAGGTGCGTTGACACTCTGGCCAACCGACTCTCTCCGTGGAGGCTGAATATCATTTTGTACCACTTGCACCTGATTCAATGCATTCCTCTGATCAGCAAATAAAGAGACCTCCTGTATACTTGGAGAACGTGTCTCCAATGGTGATGCAACTGTAACTCGTGGAGG
This sequence comes from Sequoia sempervirens, assembly GCA_007258455.2. NCBI lineage: Eukaryota > Viridiplantae > Streptophyta > Pinopsida > Cupressales > Cupressaceae > Sequoia > Sequoia sempervirens. Next base: position 42,518 of record VDFB02149888.1, read on the forward strand.
CTCTGGCTGAGTAGGCTCCTGTCGAATTAGCTCTTTCTTTCTGGGCTCTGGACCTCTTGTAATCTGTTTCTTCCTGCCAGTGGTGGGTGTCCTGTGATCTCCCATCATATTGTAGGTCAAGGAAATTGACCTACCCTTCAACCTGTTTACTCGCCTATCAACCCATGCTCTAGTGAAAGTCAGGACAAGGATAGAAAGGGTGTCCAAATCAACAACCTCAGGCTCTGACCAATCGGGAGGTGGAAGTGGAGTATCTCTAACTGCTGCATAGTCTGGATGAACAACATCCATATCTTCGTTCACCTGGTCTGGAACCGGCACAACTTCACACTCCCTGATCAGAGTAATAGGCAACCGAGAAAACATCCTTTTCCTCACTTCAATCTCATCTACTGCATCAGCCCAATAATCCTCTATGGTGGCCTTATGTTTGAACTCCTCTGACAACACCCATTTGATGTTATGATGCAGGTCATAGTGCTGTCGGCTAGTATGATATGAAAAATGATAAAATTGAAGTTCATTTTCAGCCTCTCTAGCTGCCTGTATTGAAGGACACACCTCATCCAAGTTGCCCATTACAATTGGAAATTCTACCCCTCCCTTCTTCTTCTTTTGAATTTTATCAAAGGCAAGCAATTGCCTAGATATCTCTAACATTAAAATCTTATCGGTTGGGTACTTAGGCAGCCTATATGGGTATGATGAGAAACCTTGCAGCCTAATGTAAGAAAATCTCGGAAACTGTATGAACCAACACCCATACCTTTCAATCAACTCCTGGGCATCCCTCGAGATTCTATGTTGTAATCGCTCCTGAAGCAGCCTCGTGATATACATGGTGAAAGAATCGTTGACACGCTTGTAGTGGGTTGTGCTTGATAGGTGCAACTGTGGACATGCATCATATATCTTGAACTGATGAGAGCCACATCCGACAGGTTCCTTGTAAGAGATCCCCCTGTACTTCGTCATCCGTGCCAACATGTAGATAATGTAGGAGCTCATGTAAAACATTTTCGTTCTTCGGAGGCTCAGGAGCTACTCATGTAGATTATCACTTATCTCGGCCCAATTGATATAGTCCTTCCCAATTAGCACCAGGTTGATGTAGTAAAACATCCAAGGTTCAAAAATGAATGATTGTGCACAACCTCCAACCCTGCTCAGCATCATGATGAGGTCACAATATTCCTGCTTCAAGTCATCTGCAATGATTTGCCTCGGCAACTTTGTACGAGAAGGCTTGGGAATGGTCATCCAGTGAGCATTAATTGTCTCCATGCATCGCTCAAAAGCAGAAGCATACATCCGCTCCGCTCGCTCCCTGGACTTATAAACCATGTTCCTGTGCACCGGGATCCCGAAAGCTTCACCAATGGCCGCCGGAGTAAGATTGGCTAACACTTGGCCATCTGGTGACATGATCAACCGGTGTTCTTTCTCGTAGCAATTAGCACACTCCATCATCAACTCCGAGCATTGAATGGCTGGTGGGAAACCAGCAGCTGCATATAACCCACTTCGAACAATATTGTGCGAAGTGGTTGAAGCCCGATGACTTCCGATTCCAAACATCCTGTTCTTGAAGGTCTCCAGGTTGACGGAGCCCAAATTGGTGTCTGTCAACTTGCCCAATTTCGAAATAAATTTTGACTCTGGCATGAAGGTCTTGCTCAGCTTCTTGATCACAGCTTGTCTGGATGCACCATTGTCCTTTCCATTCGTCCTTGCCTCAGCCATCTGCAAACAATGACATTCATCAACAATTTAATCTATAAAAAAATAAAATAAGACATTGCATAGGGGCTGCAGTCGACTTTAGAAGCTGCAATAACTCTCTTATTTGCAAACCTCAGCTTCTTCTTCTTCAATAAACTCGAACTTCAACACTTAGAACAGATTTCTAAGTGGACTCTAGTGATTTCACTTCCCTGCTCTTAATCAGCAACTTGAACTTTTATAATTTCTTATCAGCAATCAGCAAGCTCACACTTCAAAAACTAATTTCACTTCACTTCAAGGCGTCCTTACTGGCAACTTTAACTTTAGCAATGAATCAAACTTCAGCCACTTACACCAGCAAAGTCGTATCTTTTAGCTTTAACCAGCAAGTGCGCACTTCTTAGATTCTTGGACTTCAGATTTGCGAAGCTCAGCAACAAGCTCAAGTCGTACTTCTCAGCACAAGCAACTTCTTCAGCAACTCAAGCCGTCTCCTTCAACTATAGATTTGAGCAACTTCTAAGTGCGCCCCTCAGCAACTTCAACAAACTCCAGATTGCAATGCTTTACTTAGAGCAAATTCGATTTCTTCAGCTGTGAAAACAAGTGAGAAATCTCTTCATTTTATAGCTCAAAATCGAATTCTAGAAGGAGCCAATTTTAGCCAGTGCATTAAACTTCCACTACTCCACTTCAAAAATTCGAATTTTCCCTCTCTAGTATTTCTGACACTTGTCTCTGGACGTCGGGAATCTTGTTCTTCTAGAAACTTGACTTTGACTGGCAACTTTGAATTTTCTTTCGAAAAATTTAATTTAAATTCATCCTTTTTAACTCACCAGCCGGAGTTCTGTCACTTGAAATTCGAATTTTAACTCTTCATCACCTCTGGAAAATTCATCACTGAAGAATTCGATCAAAATTATTTAGGCAACTCATCTGGAATTCATCATTTAAAGAAATTCATTTTGAAAACACATTTTATTCAAATTTGCCTTAGAGAATTTTAAATTTTCCCTTAGGAAAATTCACAATTTGAGCACTGATTAAATTCTTCACTGAAAAAGCGTCGGCGAAGTGGGGGAGACTTGGAAATCCATCTATCATCGCGAACGTCCAGTACCCAGAAGAGAATTTTCTTCAGAATGCCTCGAATCCATGGGTACCCAACGAACGGGTTCATTTAAATTTTGAAATTTGAACCTTAGAAAAATATTATCTGTCAAATTTAAATTCATTCTTCGCCTGTGATCATTCTGTTGTTGCTCCGGCTTGAGAAGTTTGAGTTTATCTACATTATCATCCACTTCTGACTTCATCACTGAGAAGACTTTGCTCGGGCTTCGAAAAATTTCACCACCTTGAGCTCCAGGCGTATTTTCTAAGAGAGAAAATAATTGCCTTAGAAAATATTTTAATCATCTCGCACTCTGAGAATTTGCCCTAGAAAAATTTATTTCATTTGCCAGTGGGGAAAATTTTATCAACTTCGTTTAGAAAAAAAAAAAAATTATTCACAGAGGCGCCTTGTACATTTTATTCTCACTTGCCACTTGCATTTCATTCCACACTTGAAAATATTTATTTAAAAACCCAACGCCTAGGCAAATTCTCCAACTTTTAAAAATATTTTAGTTTTACTTGAGGCGCCTAGCACACTTAGCATTTTATTCCACCACCTTGGAATATTTTCAACACATTGCACTCTTAATGCCTTAGCAAATTTTCAAACACCTTATGACTCCCACCACCCTTGGCGCATATAGCACACTTGAGAGAAAAGACCACGCCCAATACTCACCACCTTTCACCACGCCTTGGCAATATTTTTCACCTTTTCACTTCATTTACTTATCTTTTACACCTCAACCTTGGCGCATTTGGACATGCAAGAGGGATGACCCTTCGCCTTCCATTTTTTGTCCTGACATGCATGCATTTGGGCGCATTTTGGGCCTGGAGAAGGATGAAAACGCTTGACCACTTTGACTTCCTTGCAACTTGGGCGCATTTCACCCCCTTAGGAGGATGGGCGCATTTTGAGGGGAGTGGCGGATTTTTTTTTTACACTTAGAAAATTTTTAAACCTTTTCCTTCTTCAAGGTGGGCGCATTTAGGCATGCTTGCAGGATGGAAATCTTTGACTTTCTTCTCCTTGGGCGCATTTTGCCCCCTGAGAAGGATAAACCTCATACTTAGAATTTTTCCTGAGCTTCCTCCTTAACTGGGCACATTTTAGCTAGGCAGAAGGACGAATGATGTTGACTTCTTTTGACTTCCTCTAGCTTAGGCGCATTTTGGCCATGGTGGAGGACGAGCTTCAAACTTAAAAAAATTTCCTGCCTCCCTACTCACCTGGGCACATTTTGCCATGTCTACTGGACGAAGCTCCAGAATTAGAATTTTTTCATCATTTTTCGCCAGTATTTCATGCCCTGCTATTTATAGTAAGCCCTCTCAATTTTGCACCTCTGAAGCTCGGAATGACTTGAAATTTTGCGCACTGCATCCTTATCACCTCGTTGTTCTGTCGACACTGCCACTTTTAGTCACCCTGCTATTTTTAGCCCATTTCTGAAGGTGGTTTACTATAAATAGTAACCTCATGTTTCTGATAGCTCCATTGCTCCGATCGAGTTGAAATTTGAATGAGGTGCTCCTCACCACGTGACCTTACTGTCGACACTGATGCATGCGCCGATTTACTATTTTTAGCCAGTTTCCAAATTGACTTACTATAAATAGTAAGTGCTCCGTTTGACTTGAAATTTTACCAGTAGATAGCCTGAAGGACGCTGATCGCGGTGGTTTACACCGGTTTTCGAAAATTCTGACTTTTTACGCCTCCTTTTGGGTCCCGAAGTTGGAAACCCTAATTCGTTCTGCATGCATATCAAACGAACTCTGTTTTCTCTCGTTTCTGTGGCACTGCGATCAGCTCGTGATTCTAAACTGCTGGGAAGCGGTTGCCGGGACACACCTGCTAAAAATAGCAAATTCCTTACTGAGTGAGAATCTGCGTTTGCATGTCATACCATCGCGAAGCTCTCGAAAAACCCATCAAGAATCACCCGACATGCAAAAGAAACCCCGACATGCAAACCCTAAAAATATCCCCGAAAGACTGAATTTTGAAAGTGGTCATCTCGCTTTGCATGTTATATCATCGCGAAGGTCTCGAAAAACCCAGAAGGAAAATGCCAACATGCAAAGAAAAAGTCTGCATCTGAACCCTGAAATTTGCCCCGGAAGCTGGACTGCTAAAAATAGTAAGTTGTCCGTTTTCGCTCAAATTTTGCATACGAGTAGCTTGATATGCTCTGAATGCCGTGTGACTGTCGGAATCTCAAAATTGCTGACAGATTGCCCTGAATTTCACACTTACTAAAAATAGTAAGTACCTCGGATCTTGATGAAATTTTACTGGAAGCATGTTGGAAACATGCTAATAACAATGTTAAGTTCAATTTTCTATCTATTCACTTTATTCGACCTTGGATTGACCAGGAAAAAGGAAACCCTAATTTTCAGACTTGGTCAGTTTCATGCTTAACTTACTGACGAGCGCAACCCCTCGAAAGGCGGACATCAGAAAAGAGACAGAGCGGGAGAAAGAGAGAAAAACCCAAGCCAAAAGACCGAAATGGAGCAAAAGTAGGGGTTCCCCATTTTGAATGGGGCGATGTGTGAAAAGGTCACAACAGGACTCTAGCATAGGATTAAGCTGTAGGTAAGTGTCTAACTTCTGGACCCAAGCTCTAGCCGTACATCACTCGACCCATCAAAGGAAGGGATTGCAAGTTTCCCAACCTTTTGCTGAAATTCTTGATTTTGCTGCCCTCTGTTATTGTTTCTTGGCCTATTCCTGTACTTGATGGTGCAAAAATCCCCTAGTGACATAGCTGCATGAAATTCATCCCCTAGAGTTTGATATTCCCTGAAATATTCTGCGAAACCTTCTTCTTGAGCTTGCTGCCCCTGGGTTGCAGCACCATGTTCCCTCAAGAATTGAGGCATTAGAGGCCTTGGTGTCACCCTGCTAGCTGCCCTAGCATTGCTCTGGGCTGTATCATTATTATCCTATCCACCATTATGCCCATTCCGACCATTATTGCCATTCTTTCCGTTGTTGTTTCTACCAACAGCAAGTTGTTGTACAAGTTGTGCTATTTGTTGTGTTAGTTCATGTTGACCTCTTGCTAGGTCATTCAAAATATGTTGGGTGCTGCCCTCGGGCATTTCTTCTCTATCCCCCATGAATTCAAGTGGTCCCAACCCTCTTCTCACTCTTCTATAATGAATGTCAAGTGGGTTGATAATTGGAATGTCTTCGTTCATAACCCAACACTACACACAGGCTGGCAGGAATGCTAGCTCTGATACCTCTGAGATGACCCCTGCAGAATCTAGTCAATTTTTCTATTTTTGCCTCTCATGAATTTCGTCAATCAGTAATCTCATAAACTGTTGTCAGCTGATTTTGATGTTGTCTTGTTTGTGCTTTTTGTATTTGATTGATGCTTCAAGCATGAAGGGTCTTCTATCTGACTTATTCCAATATGCAAGCAGCTCTAAATGCAATGCAATGATTATTTTGACTTTTCAATGCAATAGAATGATGCAAATATACAGTCACAGCAACATGGCATTTTAACAAACACTTAGTGTGCAATCTCTAATTTATTGTATTGTTGTAATGATGCTCAAACCTTTACAATGCACCTCAATTTACCTCAGTCCTAATGATGCAATGATATCATGTCATTAATTCTGTTTACTATCCATAATTTACATTTTCACGTGAATGACCCAGCAAGATATATCTTAAAATGTCAATACAAAAGGGCTGCTATGGCAGCGATACAATTGATGTTCAGATGAACAACTAACTGCTGAATGGACCAGCCACTAACATCTAAATGCAGAGGATTACAAATGCATTTTAAGCAAATAAAAAAAACCTGGTTGCTGCAAATAGGCACTGAGAGCTCTATGGATGGATGATAAACTTCAAACCCAGCTTCCACTACTCCAATCCCCTAGGGCGTCATTGTTCAGGCAAGAATCGAACTCTTCTCAAGCTATAAGATAAAATCGAACTCCTTGTTGCACTTAGCACTCAAAAACAATACCACGAGCTCAAATGTCGACTTGTTTACCAGCAGAATGTGCGCCCAGAATTCTTGAAGAATGACGTCTTCCTCCAAGTGCAATTCATTTTCCACAAAGACTAAAAATCAACCTCACCCAATCTGCAAATGTTTCTCCTCTAATCGACTTAACCCCATTGTATATATCATTTAATAACCCATCTCAATCCTCTTGTCAAGACGACTTTCTCAGGGATGTCGTTCTTCAAAATCTGCAAACACAAATATATCCAAAATCGTATTCTCCAAATTCGGCCCATGTTATGAAGATTTTTCCCTTTCAAACTATGAATCTACACTAGCTAGGGATGGTATTTCACATCCGAAACTGGGCCATGAGGTTTGCAAACCCTGAGCCAGGAGGCTCAAACAATTCCTGTGAAAAATTATGTCTTCAAAAAGTGTCGATCAAAATGAGCTCCATTCTCTTATATTTTCCAAACAAAAATCAAAGTGACTTTTATATAGTTCTTTCTTTTGAAAAATTTACTTAAGTCACTTTATAACTTAAGTCACTTTAATAATACTTCATAAGCTCACTTTTTGCACCAAATAAAGTGACTTTATAAAGTTCACTTAGAAGGATAAATATTTCAATAAATCCCCTTTGAACCCCTTTTACCTTGTCACTTTATAAAAGATTTAATTAATTATTTGGCATCACCATTATAGCTAAACTTGAAATTGGGTAACACACAAATAATTAAATAAATGATTCCTTGAAAATGACCTAGCCTTCGAGAAGGGAAAGGCTAAGCGACAACCCGAAGGGCTACTGAGAAGGGGACATTACAAAAGGAATCTTCTGGAAGTTGAGCAAATCCTTTAAAAGTTGATGAAGGCAAATCATTTGGCATCATTTTTGAAAATATTTTTTTATTGTAGAAATTGTGAAATTCAAGAGTGCTCAACTTCTGGTGCTTGAGGACGAAAACCCTCGAGCCTGTGGATTTGGATGAAAACCCAAATACTTCCACAAGCGGATTCATATCAGAATTCACATTTGGATGTCAATGATTGATTAATCAATTTGCAGAAATTTTTGAAGTCTTGTGCTGAGACAAATTTCAAGTATTTCAAGGAGATACAGAGTCTGGATGAAAATGAATTATTATATTTTATTTGGCAGATGGTAATGCAACTGTACCATTCCATTGTCTAAGCATTCATTGAGACTTCAAGGTAAAAAATATTATTCTTATTATTTAGACTATTTTATAGTAGCCGGTACTATTGCCAATATTCAGCACTCTTTGTGGATAATTTTAAGGTGCCTGGTAGTCTGGTTAATGGCTGCCATACTCTTATTTTGCTAGCTGCAGCTCATAAACTTAATTGCCACCCCTTCAATAAGTGTCATACCAACTTTTGTTGAGTAGGAGGGGACGTGGCATAGCTGGGAGGTCACTTTTGGTCAAAGTCCACCCCATTAAATGAATCGCTGGAGTTTATTGAGCTGTCGTACAAATTTAAATGGGCCGCAACATTTGGAAACAAGGGAGCCATACAGATTAAAGGGTCTGCAATAAAATATTCATAAATATTCTGGACTCAGGTCAATGTTGAATACCTTAAGGCTTAATGCATTAATATTGTATCCCTGTGCATATTTCAGATAGAAATAATTTAAATATCAGATTATTGTCTCCTGGTTATTTGCATACATGCATAAAATTCCTAAACATAGTAATATTTAATTACTGCGGGTACAATTGGCAAATATTGTGTTGATGTTATCCATGAGATTGTATTGCTATAATAAGTGTTGCATTAGTTGGGAAAGGTGAAAAATTATCGCATCCAAAATTACCTGAGGTCATTACAGTGATGATATTCCTGTAACCAAACTTCTGAGTTTTATATTGCACCTATGAAATAATTAATATCATCTGCTGAATGGAAAAATGGATATGATATATATGCATTTCAAAATGTTGCAATGATAGAAGTAATACAAAGATGAATGGATTATTAGTTATTTATGTTATATTTTGCAAGAATGCTTTCAAAACAGTCAATTATTAAACCAACATAACATTACCCAACTCAGAACTCCGTATTGGAAAACTGTTTGACAAAATGCCTTTGCATGTAAATTGGTGAAATTTGGAAATCATCTTAGATCAGCATACTGTAAACTGTTTGACAAAATGCTTGCATTGTCAAACAAATAAAAATAATTGCAAAACTTACTTGTCACTAGCCTGGGACTTTACACCAAATAATAAATTTATGGGGTTTGCATAATTTCTCTTGGCTAGTTGTTTAATTCAATGTTTTTTTTTTTTTTTTGAATGTTGTTTAATTCAATGTTACTATTATTCTTGTTCACTGCCTTCCATATTATAGATTTTCAACAGTTATAAGGTCTACGAGTTTTATTTGGGACATATATTTTCTAATTGCTGACCGGGAGTGGAAAGAGCAAAAAGAAAATAAAAATAATGAGAGAACTACCAAATTGGGACACTCAATTAATAATTATCTCATATAGATAGCCGCAGCATTAAGAGCATGGTGCCAAGTCAGAAAAGGAATGTATGGAGTAAAAAGGCAGCTCAAGGACTCCTATTGGAATCAAAATTCTTTATTCCTAGCTGCCAACACATTGAAAGTCTCAAAATCCTTATAAAGGCATTGCAAATCAACAAGGAAAAGGTATGTGAGGTCTTCTACAAAGATTAGGACTCTTGTTGTCAATCGCACTTTATCATTAGCCAATGAGAAGGATTAAAGGGGAGCAGCAACTTGTTTTATGCGATTGCCAACACCTGGAATTCAATATTACATGCACGTTGAAGGTTTGAAGTCTAATTTGAGAGTTGTGGAAATATAAATTGGAGCCGCCACATTATTTTGGGGGCTCAAGCTTACACACAGCCGCTTGCTCATGGCTTACCCATCATATAGAATGTATCGCCAAGGATATTGAAGATTTTTTTATAGTAGTATAAGGAGCTTATAAGAATAAAAACCATCCTTAAGGAGGTCATAGCTAAGTTTAGGAGCAGTGGGACTATCAGGCAACAACAGCTACATTAATTCTCATGTATGAACCAACTGTCTTAGCCCTTGCTGAGTCACTCACATGTGTTAAGGTGGCCATTACAAGGACATTTAATACCACCCAACACAAAGGGGCGACACTGAGGTGTTTGAGAGTACATAGGTGCAGCCTATGGTTGTTGATTGAGGTCACAACAATCCACAAGGGGGATTTAAGGTCTTCAATGAAGATGGCAGGCGGAGATATGGATGTTTAGGGAATTAATCTATAATTTTACATCTGCAATGAAAATAAAGGTTAGAAACTTCTCATTCTAGTTTTGTATTTGCCTCAAAAACATAGGCATAACAGAAGCTAAATGAATAGCATACTAAATTGCTGATGCTGATTTATTCATTGTGGATTTCTCTTAGTATGGATGATCTACCACACTCTATTCTATATTTGATATCATGGACATTTCATCAAATGTTTGTTGAAATTTTCTTATAAATTAAGAAGTGCATAACAAAATATCTTCAGCTCTCATCTATCATGGTATATCAAACATTTAAACAAAAAAAAAGCCAGATCACTACACGTATATTTGATATCCTTACAAATTGTAATGTCCCCATTTTTCGACTCGCCACCCAGGCAATAATTTAATTATTCAATATTGCCTAGCAAAAAGTATATGTAAACGGAGTAATATTAAATAATTAAATTATAGTGTTATTATAAACTGACGTTAAGTAAATATTTAAAAGATATTTTATAATGTCACTTTATAATAAAGTGTTAATATGTTTTGGCAGGAATTTTAAAAGAGGATTCTCGGATGGTTATAAAAAGGGGAAGTGAGCTCATTTGAGCATTATGTTCGATTATTATTTTATTTGGGATTTGATGGAGCTCTTAAGAGTCTGAAACCCTAGGTGGGAATTCCTACGGGTATCCAGTTTCAGAGGTGAAAGATTCCTCCTTAGCTGGTAGCAGGAGAAATCATCCAGGTTTTTTGCATTTGCGTGATAACAATTGGTTTCGAAATTTGTAAGTCTTCTCCGAAGGCAAATTTCAGAGGTTGTATCGATTTGGAGATAAATTTCATAAATGAATTGCAAAAGGAGATTTTCAGGTGTTATCTCCCCCTCATTCACAGTTATATCTCTTGTTTTCATTTGGCCAATTATATTAGGTTTATATTCCAGGTAGTCGATTTGTCATCAGAGATAATTATTTTTATAGTGTTGTGACTATTTGCAAATTGTGGCTATAGCCACACATTGTTTATTCTGAAGGCATCAATATTCTTCTATACTTCATCGGTTATATGAAGTTGGGTGATTTATCTCATGAGGATCGGGCATTATTAAACTCCATCAGACATATTATCTATACCTGCCGCCAAAGCTTATCAGCGTGGGAATAGTTTGTGTGTGGCGTAGTCTTTCTTCTTCGCATTGAGTCACATATCCCTATCATTGTATTTCCGAAGGAGGCGGCATAGTTTATTGAGTTGTGTGGAGGAAAGGAACCATTGAGTGAGTTAGAGGGACGTGTAGACAGTGATTCCAACCCAATCGTGGCATTTCGAAGGAAAATATCAAATATTATGTGGAGATCATCGGGTTATATGTGCAGCGCATGAGTAACAAAAGGAGTCATGGGCATTTCATATTCTAATAGCCGCCATTATTATTCATCGTGAGTCTCATAATGGGATGCAATGATTAGACATGATTGTCACTCCTTATTGGAGATATAAGGGTTGATGTGGGAGTCTTTAGCAGTCAGTAGGGTCAAATAAACCTATGCTTGACTTAGGAGCTTGTGAGCCATGGTGTTGTGACCTTTTCACACATCGCCCCATTCAAAATGGGGACCCCCTAATTTTTGCTCCATTCTGGTCTTTTGGCTTTGGTTTGGTCTCTCTCTCTCTCTCTTTCTGTCTCTTTCTGTTGTCTGCTTTTCGGGAATGTGCCCGTCCGTGAGCTTAAACATAAGATTTTGGCCAAGTCTGAGAATTAGGGTTTCGGGTCTCTCGGTCAATTTGAAGTCAAATGGAGTGAATAAATTGGAATCTGAGCTTCACGTTGCAGTCAGTGTGCTTCCAGCAGGTTCTCAGCTAAATTTCAGTGAATTCTGACAACTTACTATTTTTAGTAAGTGCCAGATTTGGGGCGTTCTCTCAGCACTTTTGAAGTTCCGATCGCTACACTGCATCCAGAACATGTCAAGCTGCTCGTCTGTAAATTCTGAGTTGAAACGGACAACTTTCTATTTTTAGCAAGTTCAGCTTCCGGAGCATATTTTAGGGTTTATATGCAAAGTTCTTCAATGCATGTTTGGAGATTCTTTCTGGGTTTTCTAAGACCTACGCAGTGATATAACATGCAAAATGAAACGATGACTTTCAGAATTCAGCCTTCCGGGGCTATTTTTAAGGTTTGCATGTTGAGATTTTCTTTGCATGTGAGGTGATTCATTGTAGGTTTTTCGAGACCTTCGCCATGGTGTAACATGCAAACCAGGGTCAGGGCCTTTTTCAAGAGCCGTCTTCAGAGGCTATTTTTAGGGTTTGCATGCAGGGCTTTTCAGTACATGTCAAGTGATTCCTTGTGGATTTTTCAAGAGCTATGCAGTGATGTGACATGCAAAGCGAGATGATCAATTTTCAGAGACTTACTATTTTTTGACGGGTTAAACCAGGCCAATTTGCCCAGCGCGCTCGGGGATCACAAGCGAGGCTGCAGCGGCAAAGTCAGCAAGGAGGTCGTTTAATGGGCATACCAAGTCAAATTAGGGTTTCCAACTTCATAACCCAAAGAATGAGGTAAAATGCGGAATTTTTGAAATCGAGTGTATCCCAATATCACAAAATATCCCGGGTAAAATTTGAAGGCAATCGAGACACTTACTATTTATAGTAAGTTCAGCTTGAGCTAAAAATAGTAAATTAGTAGCAGGCGCCAGTGTGAACGGGCAAGTCTACCCATGAGGGTCACGACATTCAAATTTCAAGTCAAACGGAGTTGTGGAGGTCATGAAATCAAGCAGTTGCTATAAATAGTAAACCACCTTCAGAAACATACTATAAATAGCAGGTCAACTCGAGATGGCAGTGTGAACAGACTAACTAGGTCATGAGGATCCTGTGGTTAAAATTTCAAATCAATCCGATCTTCAGAAGAGAGAAAACTTGGAACTTACTATTTATAGTAAGTATTGAGCTGGCAGAAGGAATGAGAAAAAAACGCCCAAGTGTGGAAAATATCCTCCTTCACATGCTAAATGCACCCATCTCCAAGCCAGGCTGATGAAATTTTCTAAGTCTACACTCAAATCCTGCTTGACCCCCTCAATGCGCCCAAGATGACTGGCAGAAAGTTGCTAAAATTTCTGAGTGTTGGAGATAAATCCACCTCCACCCTGAAAATGCGCCCTCATCCAACATGAGCTCCATGAAAAAATTCTAAGTCAAAGACTTGAGTTCGTCCTGCACACCCCTGAAAATGCGCCCACTTCACAAGAGGATGATGAAAAAAGTTTAGTGTTGGACTTAAGTCCACCTCCACCATCAAAATGCGCCCAAGGAAGGAGGAAGCCATAAAATTTTCTAAGGTATGGACTTAAATCCACCTCATACCCCTAAATGCGCCCATGCAATGTGAAGGTGTTAAAAAGTTTCTAAGGCATGAAGATAAGTCCTCCTCATACCTCAAAATGCGCCCAAGCAAGCTAGGAAAAGACGAAAGTTTTAAATCCTCCTTGGGGTCCAAAATGTGCCCAAGCTTGAAGAAGTCAAAGAGGTCAAAGCTGTTGAAAGTGTTAATCCTTCTCCACCCTCTAAATGCACCCATCCTTCTACATATGTGAAATGCGCCCATCCTGCTACATATGTGAAATGCACCCAAGTTAAGGTAAAGATGGGGAAGTTACCACGGCGTTGAAGTCAAACAAGGTGAAGTTGATGGATAAAATGACTAAGGCGCTTAGACTTAAATCCTCCTCCATGTATGAAATGCGCCCAAGATGAGTAGAGTAAAAGATGTAAAGGAGGGCGTAGAAGTTAATTTCCTCTTCAATATGCTATATGCGCCAAGTCTAAGATGAAGAGTTGTTAAGTGAAGGTGGGATGAATAAAAAAATGACTAAGGAAGTCGTTGAAATTCAAATATCTTCCATGATGTGCTAAATGCGCCCAAAGTACATGTTAAGTTTGAAAAGGTGGCAAAGGCGTTAGAGTTAATTCCTTCTTGCAATGTAAAATGCGCCCCAAAGATGTTGGAGATGGTGGCCTTTCTAAATGGAAAATATGCTAGGCGTTGAAAGTGTGTTGATAAAAAATTCCTCTCCACAGGTGAAATGCGCCAGGACTAAAGATAAATGGAGGAAAATTTTCTAAGACAAAAATTCAAATTCCTCCTTGACACCAAAATGCGCCTAGGCTAGTGATATTATTTCAATTTAAAATTTTCTAAGGCAGAAGGAATAAAATGTGTTGTT
>VDFB02149889.1:0-29050 GCA_007258455.2 Sequoia sempervirens
CCTAGTGCACATACTATGCTGACCCATTTCAAGTTCACGTCCCTGGGTTGATAATTTAAATGCACCTTCATGATGATTGAAATGGCTATTTAGGTTAAATGTCCAATCTTTTAATCATGGTTGTAAGGGCTTATTTATTAAATCATTGTAGGAGGCCAACAATCTTGAGTTAGGATCTAGAACCCCTATCCCTAGAGTTTCACCAAGATCTAAGGGATATCTTCCAAACCATTTTAAACTTAAAAAATTTCCTTGATATTACCCCTGAGATGTTTCTTTTTGATGGAAATATAGACATTTTGCATCCAAACAAAGAATCCCTCATTTTTGATATTCACACACAAGAGAAAGGAATAGTTGAGATTCTTGATTCTTACAATGATTGTGCATCATCAACATCTTTTGAAGTAGTATGAATAGATAACAATTTCATAGAATAAAAAAAAAAAAATCCTGAATAGAAGGAACCCATAGCAATATCATGTGTTCATGACAAGCCATATTCAATGGCTATGGATCAGAGTACACATTATCAGGGAAAAGGATTTGGTATTGTTAACACCTTCACAATGTTGAGGGAAATCCTTTCTACATCAAATATCAACATATGGGGCATGAAGGGTCCTTATGGGGAAAATATTGTCAACATTGAAACTAGTTGTATCATGAATCATCATCCACCCACCATCTCATACATAAATTGGGACCAATGTAGAAAGAAAGATTTTGATCAAAGCAAGGAGAATATCATCAAAGAAAATAAAGTAGTAAAGCAGAAAGGACAAAGAAAATACAAATGGATACTAAAGAAAAATAAATAAAATCATCCCAAAACTCCATTAGTCAAAGAAACTATGGGGAAAAATAAAAAAGGGAAATGTATCCATAAAAATCATCCTCAAATACAAAAGCTGGCTTCTCAAGCAAGGAACGAAGTATATCTAGTGTTTGGTCCTAATTCCATGAAAACTTTCATTCCCACCCATCATTGCTCATCTTCCCAAGTTTGGAGAGTCAATTTAGGTTTGAAACCATCAACCAATCTATGTCATATTCCTTCATGTATAACACCATACACTCTATTCATGATATCCAATTCTCACATTGACCGTGTGTTGGAAACTACTCTTCATCATAAGGATTCTGAAGGCACTTTATCACGATGTGCGCACATAGGAAAGGTTACTTTTGGTAATAGCAAGACAGATTGAAGAGTTCTTCAAAATTTCCTCTAAGTGCTCATATCTTAGCAAAGAAGCTTCTTCAAGTAGGGTATCACTGGCATGCTATGATAGTGGTCTTTACATTAGTACCACTAGGTGGCTCAACATGAGCATAAAAATCCAAAAAAAATAAAAAATAATAAAAATAAAGAAAATAGTAAAAATAAAAATAATCCTCTAGTGAAAAGCACTATGGTGGCGCTTTGTGCAATTACTATGATAAAAACCTAGCAAACAGGCATCATGAGTAAAATCAAGTGTCTATATGATCCTTCTCAAACATAAGCATCTCATCCTTTTCATGATAGATCCAATGTTCCCTCTATCCATCCAATCTAGATTTATCAAGATATTCATTTTTATCTTGATCTTGACAAAGATTCAATATATACTTCAACTCTACTCATGGAAAACTTTTGATAGGCTCTTTACCTTTTATCTCATGAGGTCTCATAGCCTATATCTATCATGATAAAACTCTATAGAAACTCTCCGCATATACATTACCTATCTTGGTTTGTCCATTGAACTACAAAGCATTGCTAGACACTAGGGGTAGGTTATTGCACTCTTGTTTCCAAATAACTCTTGACCCATGTTTTATTCTCATAATGTGACATTGAAATCATGATCCAGGTATCATTTACCTCAAAATCTTAGAGAAAATCCCCAAAAAAATCATAAAGTCTTATCAAAAATCCAAAACATTTTAAAACCTCATCAAAATCCAAAAACACTTGCAAAATCAAAAAATCCAAAAACGTCAAAATATTGTATAGCTAAAATTCAAAACTATTTGAAAACTATATAGTCAAAATTCAAAACATCTGAAAGACATCAAAATCCCTAAACATGTTAAAATATTGAAAATCCAAAAATACTACCAGGTCGAACTACGTTGTCTCTGAGCTTGAACATAGGCAAGGACATCATTGATGTGCCCTCGAGACGCCCTAGGTCAATCCCTTAGGAGTCTATCATAATAAACTGACAATCCATCATGTGTTCATATCTCATCAATAACAGGTCAAATTCAGTCAAACTATGTGGTCTCTACATGTGTAACATAGGCAAGGCTAATATTTGATAAGTCCCCAAGGCCCTAGGTCAATTCCTTGTAGGTCTTGGTCAAAACTCAGAAAACCCTACAAACTTGGAAAACTTGGAAAAACACGAAAACATTTGAAAACTTAGAAAACACAAAAACATATGAAAACTCAGAAAACACAATATTTAAAAATTGAACAACACAAAAATATTTTGAAATATTGAAAAACCCTAAAAACCTCAAATAATTGAAAACCAAAACATTCACATATACCCAAAAAGACCAAAAACAACCTCAAAACATTTTCAAAATATCAAAAACATTGAAATATTCCAAAAAATCCAAAATCACCCATCTCATTTCACTTTCACTTGCAATAAACTTCCATCCATAGTAAATCAATCATCACCCTCAACCTTTGGAAAAATAAACAAAAAAAAAGTACAACAATTAGGAAAAGTAGAACCTTTAAATGCAAAATCAAACACTTGATCATTATCAAACATGTCAATCAAACCTTATATCAACAACCTTTCAAACAATTTATCAACTTGTTAACATTTGATAACACATCCTAGGATACATCCTTCCTAAAATGGGAATTATCATTGGCAATTGTCTTGGATATTTATCCTCAAAACACAACACACCCTTTTGCAAGAGATATAAACAACATTAACTATTTTTTTATCTTTTCTTTTGATTTAGCTTACTAACCCATTTTGAGGACCTCTTAATGATGTCTAAAAAATTTACAAAGAAAGGAATGGGGCATCAATCATTATCTTTTGTTTTTGTGCTTGTGATGTAGAGCAGGGTAGAGGTTTTATGATTGATACCATATTTCACAACAATGGGTTCATGTTATCCTTAAGGTTCAATGAACAACTATGACAAGGAAGACTTCTTCAACAATGGCAGGCCTTTTGACATTTCAAGAGTGGAAGACCTCTCAATGATGTGGAACAACATTTCACAAATGTGGATAGCATGTAATCATGAAAAAAATGATCCTACAGACCTTCCAAAAGGCTTTGGCAACTTCAAAATTCATGGAATACACTTTAAGGTGGAAACATTCAATGGAACAGTCAACTGTCTCATATGCAAACAAGGTGCAAAATTTAACCCATGATGAAAATGGAAAACCAAAGGGAATCCAAGGTGTAAAGATCAACCTTCCACTTGTCCTATCCTTCATCAAACACCAAACAATGCTACACTACCATGAATTTGGAAAAACAATCCCAAAGAGGAGTTTTGATAGAAAAAAAAAAAAAAACAAAATGCAACAGACTCTCATCTTGTTCTCCCTCACACGTGCAAACCCAAACCCCAAACCTTGCTAGTTGATAGAATACATCAAAACATAATTAATTTCAATGTTTCTTTGTTTGCTCATGTGGGAAACTCAAGAAAATGAATTTTAAATTCTCATTGTAACCCTAGGTAGGGTTTCTGGCCAGTTTCACCAAAACATGGATATCTCCCTACAAAATCAATGAAATTTGATAAAAAAAAAACATAATAAATTTAAGACCATCCTTCACATGATACAAACAATATTCAATTTGTACAATGCACCAAGTGTTCCAAACCCATAAGATGATATGGTATCAAAACTCAAGGTGCTAACACAATAAATGCAAGACATTCAAATGGGAAAAATGAAGAAACCCCATAAACAACAAAACTTATGTCCACATCCATTTGATTGGAACATCACTATGGTACCTTTCCCTCTTGGTTTTGAGGTCCCTAAATTTGATAAATACAAAGGGAGGGTAAATCCTATGGATTACATCAAAGAATTCAACATCATGTGTATGGAGGTTGCCTATAATGATTTCTACTTAATGTGTCACTTTCCATGGAGTTTGATAGGCCTTGACATTGAATGGTACTCACAATTGCCTCTAGGCATCAAAAAATTCCAAGAAATCATTGATATATTCATAGATCACTTCTCCTTCATTCTTGACATGGATGTAAGCTTAGAAGATTTATACACACTCAAGAAAAACAAAGGAGAGTCCTTTGCCAATTTCTTACAAAGGTGGAGGAAAATAGATAATAAGAGCAAGTGGCCCATTCCTAAAGAACAAGTAGGAATTATCATTGCTAATGTTGATGAGGATTTATCCTTTTACTTGAAAGTTCAATTTATCACCATTTATGATGAGCTTGTACCAAGGGCCCTCAACATTGAGAGAGCCCTAATCGAGCACAGGGAACCAAAGTAGTGTATAAAGACAATTGCTCGTCCAGTAGTTCTAACAACAAACTGTGCTTTTGGGCCAAGAACAAAAATGTTACTACTTATGGTGTTTTTGATGAAAAGGTGAATTAAGTAACTATTCCTAGGAAAACAAACACCCAAACCATCAACCACTAAATAATGAATCAAAGATCAATGCTACAAACACTAAACGATCAAGCATACGGTTTGTGTAAATCTTGGAATGAAAATCTAAAAATTTACACAAACCCTATGCCTAATCATAGAAAAGAAAAAGATTTAGGAAATACATCAACCTAAAATAGCGTAAGCCATACTCATGATACCATGGTGGTACATATTTGGGTATGTGCAGGATCATCGTCGAAAAAACAGGCCCTTAAGTGGTGAAAAATTTAGAAAAATCAAAGTTAGGCAACTTGATGTAAAAATTTGAATAAGTTATCTATATTATTTAAAAATATGTAAGAATAGAATCTATACTTGAATTGAATGAAGTTTCAAAACTACTAGGTTTTTTTTTTAAATAGATATTTGGTGAAAATTTGAAATTTTAATCATGGTGCTTAAATTTCAAGGAAAAATAAGTAGGTGTCTATTTGACCACCCTAACCACAATAAAATTATAATATATTTTTAAAAATATTTTAGATATAAGTAGAGGGACTCATGTCTTGATGTGATGCATTTTTTTTTCTAATTTTTTTCCATGTAAATAATTAATTACGAATTTTTTATTACAACTTTTCAAAAATATTAAAACTTATATGTCTTACCACCTTAAGTTGGTCAAAACTTCATGAAATTCTTTTTTTTTTAATATTATGAGTATGCAAAGAGATATGACACATGTTTTGGATTCAAAAATGTGATACCATTTGAAAGCTATAGATGTTTTCCAATCAGCCTATCAATCAGGACTTTAGTCATAATTCAAATAGAAAATGAATAATAATTATTTAATAAATTCAAAGTAAAGCATAATTTACATTGGTGGAAAGCTGAGAATCTCCTTTAAAAACCCTTTTCATTTCATCAATTTTGGGTAAAAAAAAGTCGTCAGCCACACACCCTACACATACCCATCATATAACCACTTTTTGGCCCATCATGATCCTGTACATACCAATTTATGTTATTCCTTCATCACAACATGAGGAATCAAACATACATCAAGATACTATTTTTAAACGAAGTCCAAACCCATCAATAGTTTCTAGCAATATTTTATACTGTGATTGCATGAAGTATGTATCAAATTGCAATATCTCTCCCACATATGACTTCATGATTGGGCATGTTGAAGGAAGTTCCAAATGAGCAAGAAATATCCCTTATTGCACCAATACCCACAAACTATTGGGAAGAGTCTTTACCTGATGATATATCATCCACCTAAGGATCATGTCAAGAAGAGGATCTTGAGGATAACGAAAGTTACTCCAAATTGAGCTAGGATCAAGAATCCCTATCCCTAGAGTTTCACCAATATCTAAGGGACATATTCTAAACCATTTTAAACTCCAAAAATTTCCCCGATATTACCCCTGAGATGTTTCTTTTTTATGAAGTTATAGACGTTCTTCATTGAAAAAAAGAATCTCCCATTCTTGACATTCCCACACAAGAGCAAGCAACAATTGAGATTCTTGATTCTTATAGTGATTGTTCATCACAGACATATTTTGAATTAGCACCAACATCTTTTGAAGTAGTATGAATAGATAACGATTTCATAGAATCAAAGAAAATAGTTCATATTCTTGAATAGAAGGAACCCATAGGAATATCATGTGTTCACGACATGCCATATTCAATGGCTATGGATCAGAGGATACATTATCATGGAAAAGTATTAGGTATTTTTAACACCTTCACAATGTTGAGGGAAATCTTGTCTACATCAAATATCAACATATGGGGCAAGAAGGGTCCTTATGGGGAAAATATTGTCAACACTTCAATTAGTCATATCATGAATGGTCATCCACCCACCATCTCATACATAAATTGGGACCAATGTAAAAAGAAATATTATGATCAAAGCAACGAGAAGATAATCAAAGAAAATAAAGTAGTAAATTAGAAAGGACAAAGAAAATACAAATGGATACTAAAGAAAAATTTAAAAAATCATCCCAAAACTCCATTAGTCAAAGAAACTATGGGGAAAAATAAAAAAGGGAAATGTATCCACCAAAAGCATCCTCAAATATAAAAGTTGGCTTCCCAAGCAAGGAATGAAGTATATCTAGTGGTTGGTCCTAATTTAATGAAAACCTTCATTCTCACCCATCATTGCTCATCTTCCAAAGTTTGGAGAGTCAAAGGTTCCAAACCATGAACCAATCTATCTCATATTCCTTCATGCATAAAACCATACAATCCATTCATGATATCCAATTCTCGCATTGACCGTGTGTTGCAAACTACTCTTTATCATAAGGATTTTGAAGGAACCTTATCACGATGTGCACACATAGGCAAGGTTAATTCTAGTACCAGCAAGGCAGATTGAAGAGTTCTTCAAAATTGCATCCAAGTTCTCGTATCTTAGAAAAGAAACTTATTCAAGTAGGATATCATTGGCATGCTATGATAGTGGCCTTTACATCAGTACCACTAGGTGGCTCAACATGAGCATAAAAAGCCAAAAATAAAATAAAATCAAGAAAATAGTAAAAATAACAAATCATCCTCTAGTGAAAACCACTACGATGGCGCTTTGGGTAAGTACTATAATGAAAACCTAGCAAACAAGCATCATGAGTAGAATCGAATGTCTATATGATCCTTCTCAAACATAAGCATCTCATCCTTTTCATGTTAAATCCAATGTTCGCTCTATCCATCCAATCTAGATTTATCTAGATATTCCAATTTATCTTGATGTTGACAAAGATTCAAAATATACTTCAACTCTACTCATGGAAATTTTTTGACAAGATCTTTACCTTTTATCTCATGAGGTACCACAACCTATATCTATCATGATAAAACTCTATTGAAACTCTTCATGTATACATTACCTATCTTTGTTTGTCCATTGAACTATGAAGCATTGCTAGACACTGGGGGAAAGTTATTGCACTCTTGTTTTCAAATAACTCTTGATCCATGTTTTATTCTCATAAC
Organism: Sequoia sempervirens; assembly: GCA_007258455.2. Taxonomy (NCBI): domain Eukaryota; kingdom Viridiplantae; phylum Streptophyta; class Pinopsida; order Cupressales; family Cupressaceae; genus Sequoia; species Sequoia sempervirens. The sequence goes on from VDFB02149889.1 coordinate 7,646, forward strand.
GTTACATCGAAATCATGATCCAACTATCATTTACCTCAAAATCTCATCAAAAATCCCCAAAAAAATATAAAATCTCATCAAAATTCCAAAACATTTGAAAACTTCATCAAAATCTAAAAACACTTACAAAATCAAAAAATCCAAACACATCAAAATCTTGTATAGCTAAAATTCAAAAATTGTAAGTCAAAATTCCAAAACATTTGAAACACATAAAAATCCTAATGTCAAAACATCGAAAATCCAAAAATAGTACCAAGTCAAACTACATTGTCTTTGAGCTTGAACATAGGCAAGGACATCATTGATGTGCCCCCGAGACACCCTAGGTCATTCCTGTAGGAGTCTGTCATAATAAACTGACAATTTGTCAAGTGTTCATATCTCATCAATAATAGGTCAAAGTTAGTCAAACTATGTGGTCTCTACATGTATAACATAGGAAAGGATAATCTTTGATAAGCCCCAAAGGCCCTAGGTTCATCCCTTTTGGGTCTTCATCAAAACTCAGAAAACCCCAACAACTTTGAAAACATAGAAAAACAAGAAAATATTTGAAAACTTAGAAAAACACAAAAACATTTGAAAACTCGAAAAACATATGAACATTTGAAAATTGAAAAACACAAAACATTTGAAAATATTGAAAACCTAAACAACCTCAAATAAATTAAAACCAAAACATTCACATATGCCCAAAATACCAAAACAACCTCAAAACATTTTCAAAATACCAAAACATTGAAAAATTCAAAAAATCCAAAACCACCATCTCATTTAACTTTCACTCGCAATAAACTTCCATCCATAATAAATCGATCATCACCCCACAACCTTTGTATAAATAAATAAAAAACAAGTACAACAACAACAAAATTAAACACTTGTCATTATCAAGCAGTCAATCAAACCTTATATCAATGGCCTTTCAAACAATTTATCAACCCACATTTTATAACACATCCTAGGATGCATCCTACAATGGACATTATCATTGGCAATCATTTTGGATCTTTATCCTCAAAAACAACACCTAGGTAAAATGCAGGATCATGATGGGCCAAAAGTGGTGATATGATGGGTATGTGTAGGGTATGTGGCTAACGACTTTTTTTAACCCAAAATTGATGAAAGAAAAGTGTTTTTAAAGGAGATTCTCAACTTTCCACCAATATAAATTATGTTTTACTTTTAATTTAATAAATAATTATTATTCATTTTCTATTTGAATTACCAAAAGTCTTGATTGATAGGCTGATTGAAAAACATCTATAGCTTTCAAGCGGTATCACATTTTTTGAATACAAAACATGTGTCACATTCTATGTTTCGCATACTATAGGAATATAAAAAAAATGAATTTCATGAAGTTTTGACCAAGCTCTATATTTTTTAAAAGTTGTAATAAAAAATTCATAATTAATTATTTACTTGGAAACAATTTACAAAAAAATATGCATCACATCGGGACATGATTCCTCTACTTATATCTAAAATCTTATATAAAAAATATGATCATTTTATTGTGGTTAGGGTGAATTGAGAAAAACACCTAGTTCTTATTTTTCACGAAATTTAAGTAACACATTGAAATTTCAAATTTTCACCAAATAGATTTTTTTTAAAATAAACCTAGAATTTAGAAACTACATTCATTTTGATACAAATTCTATTCTTACATATTTTTAAATAATATAGATAACTTATTCAAATTTTTATGTCAAGTTGCCTAACTCTGAGTTTTCAAAAAAAATTCCATTTAAGGGCCTGTTTTTTCTATGATGATCCTGTACATACATCCCTTTTGCAAGAGATATAAACAACATTGACTATTTTTTCATCTTTTCTTATGATTTATCTTACTGACCCATTTTGAGGACCTCTTGATGATGTCTAAACAATTTAGAGAGAAAGGAATGGGGCATCGATCATTATCTTTCATTTTTTGTGCTTGTGATGTAGAGCAGGGTAGAGGTTATATGATTGATACCATATTTCACAACAATGGGTTCATGTCATCCTTAAGGTTCAATGAATAACTATGATAGGGAAGACTTCTTCAATAGTGGAAAACCTCTCAATGGTGTGGAACAACATGTCACCAATTTGGATAGAATGTAATGGTGAAATAAATGATCCTATAGACCTTCCAAAAGGCTTTGGAAACTTCGAAATGCATGGAACAGACTTTAAGGTGGCAACATTCAATGGGATGATCAACTGTCACATATGAAAACAAGGTGAAAATTTTAACCCACAATGAAAATTGGAAACCAAAGGGCGTCCAAGGTGTAAAAATCAACCTTCCACTTGTCCTAGCCTTCGTCAAACACCAAACAATGCTACAACTTGCCATTACTTTGGAAAACAATCCCAAAGAGGAGTTTTGATTGAAAAACAAACCAAAATATAGTAGACTATCATCTTGTTCTCCCTCACACATGAAAACCCAAACCCCAAACCTTACTAGGTGATAGAATACATCAAAACATAATTACTTACAATTTTTCTTTGTCTGCTCATGGGGGAAACTCAATAAAATGCATTTTAAATGCTCGCTATAACCCTAGATAGGGTTTTTGGCCGGTTTCACCAAAATGTGGATATCTCCCTGCAAAATCAATGAAATTTGATCAAACCAAAAACATAATAAATTTAAGATGATGCTTCACATGATACAAACAATATTCAATCTGTAAAGTGCACCAAGTGTCTATACAACATGATAGAAGTTAGAAGAATGTAGAAAAACATAGAAATTCACCTGCAAGGAATAAACTTCTTCAAAATCATTATCCAACCCTTCTCCTTAAGTATACAAGGCATATTTATGAATATACAACCATATTCAAACTATTTCTAACCATATTTTGGTTAAGGAGTTAACAAAACATCATTTTCACAAATCTTGCAAAAGTTGCTTTGACAACTTTTCTTGCATTTTGACAACTTTTACACTCTTTTCCTACCTTGCACAAAAAGACTTAACAATGACTCCAAATGACATGAAATGGACTAGAAATACCTTATTACATGAAATCAACATTCCCATGACAAAAATACAAAAATCCACTACATGGAACCAAGGGTGCATCTGAAACAAAGGGTGCTCCTGCACTAGGAGGTGAACATTAAAGACATTTTATCTTAGAATCTTGAGAAGGATGAGAATATGATCATTGACTTAAAGAATCAAGCAAAAGAAGAAAAGAGGATTGAAAAAGTTATGACTAAGAGGTTGTTGTCAAGGGACAAGGATTATGGAAAGATTGAAGAAAAAATTGAATCACTAAGGAAAGATCTTGATAAAGTAAATCATTAGCTTAATCTGAAGTTTAGAAAGAGCACTGAGATCTTGTATCAGATAATTGATAGCTACAGATCTCTACAAATGAAAACCATTATTGGATTTGTGGATGGATAGAAGAAAAAAGTGTTAGAATATCATCTGAAGCCTGCTAAGGAGAATCCACAAGAGACTAGTTCTAGAAGTTCAAAGTGTGAAGAAAGTGCAAAAATTAGTGATAGAAAACTATAGAATGATGGTTTCATCAAAATGTAAAGGAAGAATAAAAATATTTGGAAGACAGGATTCAAGAGGATAGGAATACAATACTAGGTTTAATCATTCTTTCTTTGGTTACTATCTTAATTGCAATCATTCAGGTCATAAGGTTGTGAACTATAAAAGAGAATTTGATAAGAAAGAATAATTTTGTTAGCGGTAATGCATTTGCACCATTGCATAATTTTAATATTGTTGGCCACAAATCCAACAACTTCAAAAATATTTTTAGAAATTGTAGAAGCAATTTTGTGAGTCCTCCACAAACAAAAAATAAAAGGAAAACATGTAGAATGTCATAATGACAAGTCACATAATGTCTAGAAGATGAAACCAAAGGAGAAAAGATTAGAGAAGTCCATGGTGGCTCAAACTACCTTACACACTCAAAAGGAGAGGAACCTATGGATCATTGATAATGGATGTTCAAGTCACATAACTACAAACATAAGTAAGTACATGAATTTTAATAAATTTGATGCAAGATCTGTAACTCTTGGAAACAATTCTATTGCCAAGACTATCGATAAAGGTGCTTTGAGTCTTGATGGTGGTAGGATAAAAACTCATGATGTTTTGTATGTTGAAGGATTCAAGCATAATCTTTTGAGTGTAATTCAAATGTGTGATAAAAGTTGTAATCTCTAATTCCATGCTAAAGGTTGTGAAATTAAGAAATATAGTACATGAGAGTTGATAGAACAAGGAAGAAGGAATGATAGTGATATATAACATCACAATGAGTTGAATGGAAAAAAATTCATTTCCATACAAAGAGAAGAGAGTTGGATCTAGAAAAGAAAATTTGGACACATCAATTTTTATGATATTATGAAAATCAACTCAAAAATAATGGTCAGATATATGCCAAAGATCAAGAATCCTCAATGTATACAACTAAAATTGGTCTGGAGAAAATTAATTAAATATAAGTTATTTAATTAATAAATCTTTAATTCTTCTACTTATAAATATATTGAAAATTTAATTTATATAGTTGACTTTCTTAAATTCTTCCTAGGATAAATCATTTTCTTCATGTTTTAATTAAATAAACAACTTTAATTAGTTTGTTTTATTTAATTAACTCCCTTTTATTAAATTCAAATTTTATATTTGAGTTTAGTCACATTTCTACTAACTTCTCATCTTCCACCTCATCACGTGTCTCATGACATTAAATATTCTTAATATTTAAATTGGCATTTATCTCTAATAAATTATAACCAATTTGAGACATGTATCTTTCTCCTCCATTTGATTCTCCTTCACACTTGGAATTTTTTTCTAATAAAGGGAACACTCTCCTTGATTCTCTCTAACCTCTTCACATTCGATCGTCCATCTCTCTAGATCGAATCCAGACCATTGAATCCTACCACATAGGCTGATGCATTGGAGAAATCTATAAATACAGCCTCATTTACATTTCATATAAAGATCTTAGCATAAGTACATTTTGCAGAAATTTCATTGGCATTGTTATCTTAACATCATCTTAGTATTAAGCATTTTAGCATTTGCATATTAGTATCATTTAGTTCAATCAATCATGGCTTTAGCACTAGCTACCTCTTAATTTCTGTAATTGCATCATAGCATTTCCATTATCAATATCATAGCATTATCATAACCTTATATCAATCATCTACAACATATCATTTAGCCATCAATCATGTAGAAAGTATTTCTTGCATCTCCAACATCTTGTTCTTCAAGTTGTCATTTGACAAGTCATGTGCATACACACAATCTGAGAGCCATAATGACTTGAAAAATCTTTGGAGATAGAGGACAATGGGACAACTTTAGAGTTTTTTTCAATTCAATTAGATTGTTATTTAAATTCTCTAATATAATGTTTCATTGGTGTGTGGTATTACTTGCTTATGCACTCACATATTTTATACACACTTAGTTTACTAGTTGCAAGCCATTTCATGAGGGGAAATAGACAAAGACTATATTTCCTACTAAGTAATACACTACAACAAGGCCATTGGATTTGATCCATAAAGATCTTTGTGGACCAATGAGGAGAAGCAATCTACAAGGTGACAAGTATTTCATGATGCTTATTAATGATTACTCTAGAATGAATTGGATTTCCTTTCTAAAAGATAAGTCAAATTTTTTTAATAAATTCAAAGCATTTAAGGCTATGGTTGAAAATGAAACTAGAAGAGTAATCAAGGTTTTGAGATTGAACAATGGTGGAGAGTTTACTTTTGACTAGTATATTGAATTCTATGAGGAGCATGGGATTCAAAGGCATTTTTTTGTTCCTAGGACTCTATAGCAGAATGTAGTTGTAGAAAGAAAGAATTGGATTGTATAGGAGATGGCCAAAACAATGCTAAGTCAAGAAATTTTACTGGATATATTAGAGAGAAGTAGCTTAGACTATAGTGTATATTTTAAACAGGTCTCAAATCAAACCAAGGACAAAAAAAACACCATATGAGTAATGGAGATGAAGACCAACTTCATTTAGACATCTTAGTATATTTGGAAGCAAGTTTTATATCAAGAGGGATGAAGAACACTTAGGTAAGTTTTATTCTAGATCTAATGAAGGTATTTTTCTTGGTTATTATATGACAAGTAAGGTATATAAATGTTATAACAAGAGACTACAAAATATTATTGAAAGTATAAATGTAAGTATTGATGAGACAATACAATCTATTGATCTTTTGTAAGTAGAATATTATGAAGGACAAATCCACAATAGTGATGAAGACTTAGAAGTCCATTTTGAGAATATTGTTACAAAGACTCTAGTAAGATATGTCCAAAATAATCATTCTAAAAATCAAATTATTAGAGATAAGAACAATGGAGTTCAAAACCAAAGAAGGATTAAGAAATCAAATAGGTAAGTACACTTTGCATTACTATCAAAGATTTAACTAAGGTCCTATACAAAAGAAAACAAAGATAAAGGATGGATAGATGCTATGCAAGAAGAGTTGTCTAAAATAAATAAAAATACCTAAATGAAATAATGTTATTGGTACCAAGTGGGTCTTTAAATTTTTTTTAATGAAGATGGAGAAGTGATTTGAAACAAGGCTAGACTTGTGTGTAAAGGATATGATTAGGATGAATGGATTTATCCTAAGGAGACATTTTCTCTGGTAGCAAGATTGGAAGCAATTAGAATTTTTTTTTCCTTATCAACATTTAAGAACTTCAAGGTATATTAAATGGATGTGAAGTCAACATTATTGAATGAAAAATTAGACTTCTACATTGAGCAAGTGGAATGGTTTCAATGTTTAGTCAATTTGAATTTTGTGTGTAGACTGAAGAAGGAACTCTATGGACTTAAACAGGCTCCTAGAGCATGGTATTCTAGGTAGAATAGGTATCTTTAACAACAATGGTTTCATAGAGGCGGTACAGTTAGAAATTTATATGTAAAAAGTAGAAGGTAACCAACTACTGATTGTTGTTATCTATTTTGATGACATTATCTTTGATAGAAGTAGTGATGACATGTGTAAGGAGTTTAGAATGCAATGTAGAGTGAGTTTGAAATGTCAATGCTTGGTGAATTTTCTTTCTTTCTTGGTTTAAAATCTTTTGAATCAGATAAAGGCATATTCATTTCTTAAAACAAGTACATAAAGGAAATGTTAAGTTCAAGATGGAAGAATGCAAGATGGTGTGTATAGCTATGGTTACTAGATGTAAGCTGAGTAATTTGCTATAGTAGACCAGACCTTGTATAGATACATGATTGGTAGTTTGGTGTATGTGACTGCATCTAGATTAGATATAATGGAAGCAGTTGGGATGGTAGCCTGATTTCATGTAGTACGTAAGGAAAATCATGTGATACTAGTAAAGAGGATATTCAGATATTTAAAGGCTACAATATATTTTAGTTTGTGGTATCCTAAGAGTTAAAATTTCACTCTAACTACATATACAAATGTAGATTGGGCAAGAATCATAGATGACCATAAGAGTACAAGTGGTGGATCTTTCTTTCTATATGGAAGTCTTGTATCATGGTGTAATGTAACTAACATATAATTTTTTTTATCAAAGATTGATTCACAGATTGTATTCAATACACACAACATACAAAAAAAAGCATAATACTCTAATGTATTGATAAAATTTAGAATCTTATTCACATAAATGATATATCAATTAAAACTTGCAAAAGAGATGTAGAATGATATACAATATTACTATAGATCAAAAATAGTATTCTTAAATTCATTATAGAATTCTTGAAGCTTAGATACAATCCTTGAATGGGTATTCCCTTAGGAACCAAAGGGGTTTTATCCTCTTATCTTACTAACTATTGAGTTTTCATCCAATGACCAAAAAATCCTATGGGTTTTCATCGACAAAAGGGGTTAGAACACAAGTGTCTCAAGATAAAAAAAAAATGACATAATAATTTGATGCCCATTACATGAATTGAATCCCTACATTTATATGCTAACAATTTACCTTAAGTCATAGGTTGGTCTTAAGCCAAAATGGTGCTAAAGAATATAATTTAAATTTCATATGCTACACTAGGTCATCCTTGAGGCCAAAGTAGATTCTTTTGGAATTAGCATACCAATCTTCAGACTTATCCACATGCTTCCTTGGCCCTTTAATTCTTCACCAAACTTCACAATTGATTCCACATGATCAAGAGGTGTATTGTCCATTATGCCTACTAAAGTAGGTGTCATTTTCCTATCATAGTTATCTTCTAAAAATAATATATCTTTTTGATACCTAATCCATTTCTATTGAGATTTGAATGTGATTTGTAGGTGTTAGCCTAGATGTTATGGTTAAAACTACAAGCCAAAATATGCTCCTATGAAGGAATGCAAAGGCATTCCTAGAAGAGATTTCACTCTAGTATAGCAAGCCTATCCTAGAAATTTTTTGATAGCAATATCTTCATGATATATGACCTTTTTCCCATGGGATCTCAATATGTTGTGAAATTGTTATTATAGATTTTATTGTGAATTATGGTTACTATAACATGGAAATGAAACATGAATTATTCAATCAAGGGTTAGAATTCATAATTCCCAAATCAAGAAAATGACCAAATCCCACTTACATATGGAATAGAATGCAAATAAGTAAGAAATCAACATATAGAAATGAAAGTTACCCAATTCAAAAACATGAAATCAAACAAGTGAAAACCTTCCATTCCATTTTTAATGGTTGATGGTGTGTTTGATTGCTTAATTCATTAGCTCCAATGATTGAAAAAGCATGAAATAATGACCTAGATGGTGAAATTTTTCACAAATAATCCATGATCAAATGATATGAATGTTCTCACATGAATCCTAGGTGGTGATTATGAAGGAATGATGTTTGTTGTATATATGTTCAAGATTATGATCAATTGTTGATATTATATTTGAAGATCAAGGGATGAGAGTAGATTGAGGAGGATGAGGGATCAAGATTAATTTCAACTCAATATATCTCCACAATTTAATGAAATTGGTTTAAGATATTTTGAAAGAAAGGGTGAAGATTAAATCAAGGAAACAAATAATTGAGGATGCATGAGGAAGTAGATATATTCTAGGATATTTGAAAAATAATATTCCAAAGGAATATGCCTTTGAGGGGGAAATTAGAACAATTAAATAATTCAAGATTATTTAATTATGAAGGATTAGGATATTCCTTTTAAAAAAGCATATTCCATGCAAGTGGGATAAGAATTAGATAATTAAGTAATTAAAATTATTTAATCATGAGACATTAGAGGAAAATTAGATTATGGTAATTAAATAATTAAAATTATTCAATTAGGGGAGATAAGAAGAAAATTAATGAAATATGCTGAATTAATTAAACAATTCAAAATTACTTAATCAATAGAGGGAATTAGGATAATTAATGAGAAATAATGTTAAAAGGGAAATTAGTGATGTAAGTGATGAAAATGCATTGTTACTAATGGAAATGATGAAAAATATGAGATTAAGGATGTGTGATGAGTTAGGAATTTTTGCATGTCTACATGTTTCCCCTCTTTGACACAATGTACATGCTACATTGTTTCAAAGATAATTGTTATTCAAATAAATTTTTAAAAATTTTGTGGTGCTCAACTATGCCTCAATAGATGACAAAAATATGATAGGATGCTAGGCTGCCTTGTCAAGAGGTTGACTAGAAAATGAAATTGAGTGAGGCTCACAATAAGAGTTTAGGATTGGTTTAGATGTAAAGATGACAAAAAACTAGGCCCTAGGTGTCCCAAAAAATATTTAGGATAAAAAATGAGGCTCAAAAAATGATCTAGTTGGATGGCCTTGAGTGAAACCCTAGGTTTTGAGGGTTACATATAGGAAATTAGGCTTAAAACATCCTCATGTCTACACTCAACCTTTAGATATTTTCACCTCCCTTAAATCTCTTAGCATTCAAACTATTCAGACCTCCCTTCATGATGGTTCACATACCTCATTCCTCACACTACACTGATAGAGTTCGTCAATTCTATAGACCAAAAAGGGGATACCTAATGGTATGTATACTTTTAATTTAACCTTTATTTTGATTTTTTATGCATTTATTACAAGTTAAAGGTAGGAAAATAAATGTGACAATATACAGATCAGTGCGTTGGAAACTTGATAGGGCACATTTACAATTGTAGATTGTCGACTTTACACTAAAGTGATGCCTTTGCTAAGGGTTGACACATTTGCACTAAAGAGATGTATGAATAGTGACACTTTTGAGGATGGGTTTGCATCTAAATTTGGGGGATTGATGCATTTAAAAAATGGCCCACATCTAACTGATATGCATCAACACTTTTTCTCTTTTAGCTCAAGCACTTAGGGTTTTTACCAAATTTTTATAAAATTAACAATTTTGGCTTCCTAATTTTAGGTGGTACTTCATCGTATTTACTTTAGAGAGAAGAAACATTGCATCATGGAGTAGTTTGATCAATTGCAAGAGTTGTATGTTTAATTCTTGACCTAGGTCATTCTATTCCACATTGTGTATATGCCTGAGATTTGGACACACTGAGTGATGATGATAGTGTTGGTGGAGAGATGGAAGTTTGACACATGCACTTTTCATCTACCTATTTGAATTCTACCATCACATTGGAGGATGTTTGGTGCATCTTGATGGTTCTTATCAATGGTGCTTGATTCATCTAAGATATGGATGCAAGTATAAAATCTATGGAGCTCGACTTCTCAATGATGATCAACTTGTTGTGGTTGATGGATATCTTGACTTCCAACCATATTATGGTCATGTTCTTAAGATTTTATTATTCTTAGTTGCAATAATCATGGGACCATTGAGGTCAGATAGGAGGTCACATGGATTCTCCATTGGATGGGGATATATTATCGAGGGCATGATCTCAGAAGGGATCATCTATGTGTGGGTACCTTATGTCCTCATGCACTTATACCATGCCATTCACAAGGTATGCTACTGCTTGGCTACTAGCTTATCAGTGGTGGTGACATTGCTACATTTATAGACTTGAGAGTAGATATCTATTACTTGACCCATTGGAGAGCCTAACAAGGATCTAAAAGATCCATTAGTTTAGAAATATAACAACCAGTTGACTTAGAGATAGATTGGGAGGCTGCATTACTAGTGTGGGATTTTTTATTTCATGGTCAAGTTTATCTAGAGACAATATTTATAGATCAAGATGTCATCTAGAGATCATTTACATTTACCATTCTATAGGTAAACATGATGGCTTATAGACTATACCACACATATTATTGACTGATACATGTTAGATCACGCCATGAGACAGTTTGGAGAGTAGTAGGTAGTGTTTTCAAATGATTACCATGCTGTTTTTCTTAGTACTACTAGAGAGATAGCACATTAGGGAGGCACTGACATGCCTCATGTTGCATTGGGAGAGGTTGTATAGCTTGTACCAGAGCCATGGGATTGGATCGGTGGTCCATATGATCGTAGCACCATAGCAAATTATGCATCTTGGTGGGCTCATAGGAGGCCATTACAATTTATATATCCATTAGGGGGTTTCGAGGTAGTTGATAGTTAGACATGATAGTCAGAGGGGAGTCAATTAGAGCTCGCAGGATGTGCCAAAGGGTAGAGTACAGGGTGAGATAGGTTGTGGCACACATAGCTTAGTAACCACCTCAGTAGGACTAGCCACAACCACCACCATAACATTATGGTCAACAAGACTAGAAACATGTGTCAGTGTAGGACCATTCTCAAACGAGTAGGTTGGAGGATAAATGTATGCAGATGTTAGTCTATATCTCATCCTTTCAAAGAAGGATAAAGAAATCCATGAGTGTGATGGTTATATGAATGATTGGGATCATGTCACCACAAAATTAATATAGAGGATTGTGAAGAGAGACTAGGAAGTCACTAACAAGGATCCATGGGAAATAGAGTGGGATGCAGAGATCAGTCGCTATCAGGTTGTAGAGGTGTAGGTTGATACAATTATAGGAGAGAGGGATGTCACTATTGCAGAGAGGGATACAAAGTGAAGTTGTCTTGTGCAATTGGAAATCGCTTAAGATTCCATGACCAGCATGGAGAAGCACATACAAGAGTGAGTGCCTCATACAGGAGGTTACCTATTATAGGAATTTATATGAGGTGGTTGTCCCACATGAGTAAAGACAACTAAATTTTACCATTGAGAGTGCAAGCACAAGAGTAGGGCATAGTAGGTCAGAGGGGGATTGATTAGCTAATCTTCACATCAGCTACATATGAACATTTTGTAGCCTCATGGGTCACCCTCCTACAACTAGCACACATAGGGGTCCCTAGGGAATGGAGACTAGGAGCAGGTTATGAAGATGCCTCCTAATCAAGAGGAGTATAAGAGTGGATAGATATTTGTACATATTTTATTGTATATTTTGATGTACCTTTGATGTAGACATGAATTTTATGATGTATATACATTCATCGACCTTTTGAGCTTCATGTACATTTTTATTTTTTGATGTATATATGTATATCACATGTGTGATAGATGATGATGTTCTATGGCATTTGTATTGTTGATGATATATATGAGATGGTATGATTCTAATGCGACTATTGATGTGTATGCTCTCTATTAATGTTATACATGATGTTGATGATTTTATATGATGTTGCATGATGATGCTATGGTTATGGATACATTAATCACTATGATATTATGATGATGCTAACAATTTTTTATGCAGGATATGATTCCATGATATGGATGATATTTAGATATGATCATTGTTTTGTATTTTTTTGATATTTTGATAATATGCATGATTTATGAATGCTATATAATATGATATGATATGATGGATGGATGCATGGATAATGATTTTTTGAATGCAAGGTGTAGGAGATTGATGTTAGAAGAATAATTAGAGAAGGATAAGATGATAGAAGAATAGATGATGTTGATCCAATTGTTGAAAATCCATTTGTTATGAATATGGATATGAATGATAGTGATATTGATAAATAATGATATATGAAAAATGTGATGAGTATGCTTTTTCTTTTTTGGGGGAAAACTAAGTAATTTCATCATAGAAATCCTTATTAATGTAGAAAATAGACACTATGTGCCAAGGTATGAAGAACCAAGGTAGATTTGTATGTATTGCATGGACTTTGACTTTGTAAACAAGAGGAGTATTCTTTTTCATACCAAACATATATAAACCTTGTTATGAGTGCATGGTTTAGAATTTTAGAGCATGTTGGACTAGTGCATAGAGAGGTATGAATAACCTAACATTCAAGGAAACTTTTTTTTTTTAAATGACTTCCACACACACAAGGAAAGTATTCACTATGGTCATACTACAAGAATATCCAATAAACACGACATACAAAAAATCAATAACCATAAGATAAATCAAATGAACAAATCAAAATAGACAAACAAAGCTTCCATATAATTTTCCAGAGATGTTTATAGTTTAGAGATGTTATCTGTTGGCGATGTCAATTGTAGGAATGATATATTCATTAAGGCTCATGCTAGGATGTTAATGGAGATTGTGACACTTGATAGGAAATTGATATTTAGGCACTTTTTTATCTAATAATGATCAACTTTTTCATGATTCTTGCATGAATCTTCTAAATTTCAATTGTTGCTATGTTTGGTTTGATTGCTTTGTAAAATGGCAAGGGTGATTATAAATTTATTATGGATGGATAGTTTATTATGTATTGGCAATGATAAGGAGGGAATTTTTGAAACTTTTTTGAATGTTTTTGTTGTTTTGAGGTTATTTGAGGTTGTTTTTGGTGTTTTGAAAATATTTAAACCAAGAGAAGAAGACCTAATGGGACCGATCTAATGCCTTGAGGGCTCATCTCTGATGGCCTTTCCTACATAATTGTGTAGTGGCTTCATAGTTTGATTATTGGACTAGGCTATTAGCTCATACTTGGATGGCTAATATTTTTTTTTGGTATTGTTGAGATTTTACAAAAAAATTTGGATATTGAAGAGATATTTGAATATTTTTTAGATTTTCAAGAATATTTGGATTTTTTTATATTTTCATTTATATTTGGATTTGTTTTTGGATTTTTAGGATTAATACACGGCTTGAGATATGAACAAGGATTCAATATATCTACCAGGTTTAGGAGGATGCCCCTAATTAGGTATATGATTTATATTTATTATCGACAGATAAATGGGATGATGTAGATGGTAGATAGTGATAGTGTGACAAGGTTAAACACTTAACAATTGATCAACCCATGGTTGGATGCACATTTATTATGATGTGGATGGATGGAATGGATGAAAGTGTGATTATGATAATGGATGGATGGGATGGAGAAAAGTCTTGATAGATCTGAGGTAGAGCTTATTCAAATGTGGCACTTGTTTTGTAGGTTTTCACCACGCTACCTATATTAGAAGCACCAAAAAAGTGGTTTTAACTAAAAGGATGATTTATGATCTTTACTATTTTTGATATTTATCTCTTTTCTTTTATTTTTTGATTTTTGATATTTTGCTTCTTTTGCTTTTTTTGCTAGGATATGTTGATAGGATAGATGTAGAATTTCTTAAGATGGCTACTATTGATAGGTTTTTCCAAAGGTTAACTCCTTCAAGGGTAGCCAACTGATATGTTCCTAAGCCATAATTTGTTGTGATCACAAAGGATCCCAACCTATTTAGTTCAAATTTGCCTTTACCCTATTGATTAAGCTAAATCTTTTTATTTTTTTCAACACTAAGTCACCCACTTGGAAGTTTCTATTCTTGAATCTCTTATTGTAATTATTCTTGAGATAGTTTTGGTATGCTTGAAGATGGTTGAGATCACTCAAACATCTTTCATCTAAAAATTCAATCTCTTGTAGTATAGATACTTGATATTTTGCATTGTTGACAAGATTTTGTAAATATACCCTTCAGGAAGGAATTTTGACCTCTATAGGCAATATTTTGATTCTATATACTATGAAATAGGGTAACACTAGTGGGTGTGTGGATGCTAGTTCGATAGGCCCACAAAGCTGGATTTAGTTGCAAGTGCCAGTCATGGTTAACATCGTTAACTATCCTTTTGAGGATTTTTAGAATGGTTTTATTTGATGCTTCTACCTAGCCATTTCCTTGGGGTAGTATGAGGTGGAAAAGTGGTGTTCGATGTGGAACTTAGCACAGAGGTCACAAACATCTTGATTCTTAAAAGGAGTTCCATTGTTAGTGACAATTGTTTGAGATATGTTGTAGTGAGAAACCAAATAGTTTATAATGAACTTAGCTATTTTATTTTCTATGATATAGGTCAAGGGTATGACTTCTATCCACTTCATCAAGTACTAGGTGGTAGATATAATGAATATATGTTCATTTGGTGAGGCAAGTGATATCTTTCCTATGAAATCAAGTCCCCACTATGAAAAGGGAAATGGTGTAGTGATCAGATGTAAATTATGTGCCATCACCATGTTACTGGTATTGAAGACATTTCTTAGAAAATTGATTAGCTTCTTATTCTACCATAGGCCAGTAGTACCCAATCCTTAGTAGTCTCTTGACTAGGTTAGGTCCACTAAAATGTGACTCACAAACGCCTTCACATACTTCCTACAATGTGGTCAACACCTCTTCAAGGTTAAGAAATCTAAGCAATTTTCCATCAAGACTTTGTCAGTATAAAGTATCACTAAGGATGGTAAAGCATGAGGTTCATTGGATAAAGTTTTTCTTTTGGTTGCTAGTAAGGTTAAGGGGTATTATTCCATGTTTAAGATAGTCATATATATCTTGATACTAGGGTGAGTCGATACCAATAATATCACACTTGAGTTCAGATTTTGGGACATCAAATGTAGGTATAAGTAATTGCTCCATAAGAAACTCACATTTAAGACTATTTTGTAGCATGTCTAAAAGAGAAACAATAGTATCCATAGTATCTATATATTTGTTATTGACCCTTGGTATTTATTCAAAGAGAATTAATAGAAAATATTGCTTGAAGCTATCTACCATTATTTTATATAGAATCAATTTATCGTCCTTAGATATTCATCATCAACTTGTCAGATTACTAGCTATGAGTCACCATATACTTGTAATTCCTTGATTTTACATTCAACTACCATTCTTAATCCATTGATCAATGCTTTTTACTCTACTATATTATCAGTATAGGGAAATGCAATCCTATATGATTTGGGTATACCATCTCCTTGAGGTGTAATAAAGAGAATGCCAACTCCTAATCCATGTTGGGTGTGAAATATATCAAAGTACAATTTCCATCAACTTGTTTGAGTCATCACAAAGATTCCTTCGTTTGATAATTTTGATATCAAAGGATGGTGGTCTTTAATAGGTGCTTCAACCAATTGATCTTCTATCACTTATTCAGGTATGTGCAAGATCATGATGGGCCTAAAAGTGGCAATATGATGGGTATGTGTAGGGTATGTGGCTGATGACTTTTTTTTTACAAAAAATTGATGAAACAAAAAGGGTTTTTAAAGGAGATTCTAAGCTTTCCACCAAAATAATTAATGGTTTACTTTGAATTTAATAAATTATTATTATTCATTTTCTATTTGAATTATGGCTAAAGTCTTGATTGATGGCTGATTGAAAAACATCTATATCTTTCAAACAATATCACATTTTTTGAATCCAAAATATGTCACATTCTATGCTTCACATACTATAGGATTAAAAAATATGAATTTCATGAAGTTTTGACCAAGTTGAGGTGAGTCAAATATGAGTTTTTATATTTTTTAAAATTTATAATAAGAAATTCATAATTAATTATTTACTTGGGAAAAATTACAAAAATATATACATCACATCAAGACATGGAGTCCTCTACTTATATTTGAAATATTATAAAAATTATTATCATTTTATTGTGGTTAGGGTGGTCAGAATAGACACCTACCTCTTTTTTTCCCCTAAAATTTAAAGTACTACTACATTGAAATTTCAAATTTTTCACCAAATAGATTTTTTTAAAATAAACCTAGTAGTTTAGAAACTACATTCAATTTACTATAGATTCTATTCTTACATTTTTTTGAAATAATGTAGATAACTTATTCAAATTTTTACGTCAAGTTGCCTAACTTTGATTTTTTTAAAACTTTTTTCACTTAAGGGCCTATTTTTTCCTATTTTTTCCATGATGATCCTACACATACCCATCCCTTGATTACTTTTCTATCAACATATTCTATGGGAAATTCACTAAGGATTGTAACCCATTTTTCCATTCGACCAATTAGGGCTTCCTTAGGAAAAATATATTTTAGTGGGTCCACTTTAGATATGAGCTTTATCTATTAGTTAAGCATATAATTTATAAGCTTTTGTGATGTAAATACAATGACTAAACAAGCCCACTCCATAGTTGTGTAATTTAGCTCATAGTCAAAAAATGTGCAACTAATATAGTACATTTTTTTTCTTTACTATTCTTATCATGTTGTGCTAATAAAGCACCTAAAGTTATTGAAGTTGTTGATATGTATAGGATCAATGATTTATCTAGTAGAGGAGGCACCAAAAAAAGAGGAGATGCCAAATAATCCTTAATATATTGAAAATATTGCTAGTACTTCTCTTCTCATTAAAAGGTGTCATCTTTTTAAAGAATATGTGTGAAAGGATGACATTTATCAACTAGTTGTGCTATGAACCTCCTGATTGACTAAAGTTTTCTCTGAAGGGTACAATTTTTTTTCAATATCCTTGGTGGAGGCATTTTCAGGATGGCGTCAAATTTAATAGGATCTACTTCAATACCTCTTTCAGATACAATGTATCCTAGTAGCTTCCCTAATGTGACACCAAAAATATATTTCTTCAGATTGAGGTGTACCTTATACTCTTCTAACCTATCAAATATGTCTGCTAGAACATATACATAGACTTTTCTTGTTAAGAACTTTTCTAGGAGATCATCTACATAATCCTCCATTGTGATGTGAAACATGTCATGAAAAAAGTGATCATCACCTTGCTGGTAATTTTTCTAGTAGAACTGAACAATTCTCTAAGAAGTAGCCAACTCCTATGATGAAGAACTGTTAGGTTAGTGGCCAACACAATGAGCATACGATTTTAAATTCCGTACTCCTTCACTTCATGCTCTGTGAAACCTAGGAGGGTAATCCCATTGCATTTTTGTGTAATATAATCAATTAGAAAAAAATTTATACACAGATTAATTTCTATTTATGGCAGATAAAATCAATTTCACTGAAGATTTCGAAGATTTTCAAATGAAGGATTAGCTATCTGCTAGGAATTGGGGTTAATTCAACTTCTACTAGCCTTGGAGAGATTTTTTTATTTGAGTATTGTCTTCTCATCAGTCTAGGGCTAGGAACATTATTTGTTCATCTTATGCAAGATTTTTTGACAAAATGACTAGTGTCTCATCAATTAGAGCAATGGAGTCAAGTACGCAAGAGGATCAGTAATTTACAAATTACTCATTTAAGGGAGAAACAGACTATTTTCGTATTGCTTTGCATTTACGAAAAAACTCACTGTGCAAGAAACATTCACTTCTTAGAAATCCTAAGTCATTCCTTACAAATTTTATAAGCCTATTCGAGCATTTTAATTAATTCCTTGAATTAAAGTTAAAAATAGAGTAATACATTCAAATAAAATATTTGAAGAAAAATGATAACACCATTATTATTTCTCATTCATAACTCCAGAATGAACATACATAGTAGAGTATCAGCTTCTTGACTGATATTTGTTTCGATATCATTAATTTATATAAAAATCATTTAAGATCATTACATACATGACTTCTTATCCAAGACAAACTACTGGCCTAGTTTAGCATTTTATTCTAAGTGCCTTTTCTAAAATTAGCTTTTACCTAGAACCTTATTAAGACTTTAGAATTTGACCTCTGTAATAAGCCCTAAAATCCCTTTTATAGGATAAGGGAGCAACAAGCATCAGGCTTAATTACATTTACATTTCATTTCATTTGTACCAGAATTTGAGATATTCCTAGTTTGTTACATGCAATCATTTAAGGAAAATGGAAGAGTAAAAGACCGGATTCCACATTCCCTAAATGAAGACATGCTAGCTCCTCGAAAGGCAAAGTTTGTTGTAACCGTGTTGAATACTCATCCTTGTTGACCAAAGAATATTCTCCAATATTAGCTCTAACACAAAATTGTATATCATCTAGATACAACATATGCATCACCAAGGTTAGCTAGTTTGGCACTTCTCCTACATACTAGCCCAAAAACATTCCATCTTAGCATATGAAACAAGAAATCACATGAGTGTTGAATAGGAAAATCCTAATAGAAAGGGAATTGTGTCATAAAAAAAAAAGGACGCAATCATCACTCTGAGTCATCAACCTTAGAGGACATTCACTAATGTTTTTCTCATGGTGGGACTGGAGAAATCTTCACCACCTCTTTGACAGGATTCCTCGATAGTACTAGGGAGAGGGGATAATAATCACGCTCTGATTCAGTGTCACCCGCATTGTTTGAAGGGTTATTAGAAACCTCAGATGGAGAATTTTATTCCTTCAGATAGGCCTTACAATGCTCACTCTCTATCCTTGCCTTCTTTTTATATTTCACCATCCTCTTCTCTCTATGTTTGACTAATTCTTCTGAAACTATCTGCTCTCTAGGATGGTAATTTTCCTTGGTACTATACTCCTTGAATTTCCTAGATCCTACTCTTCCTTTTGGCATATCAGGAGCTCCATGTATTCCACTTTTATTCTCAAAACCTCCCTTAAGCTTAAACAAACTCAGCCCCTCAGAATCTTGAATCATCATGATGGACCTACTTGCCTAGAATGTCTACACACTTCTCAGGAGAATTCAATTCCCACACACTTCTTTATCATCCTTCAACCCTCATTCATTGCAAAGTGAATTATGACAAGGAAGATCAATCAAGTAATCTACATTAAATAGGCAATTTGAAGCATGCAAGGTTAATGAATTGAAATCTCCTTACGTGAGCAAGTTGATAACTTACAGCTCAAGATTGAATCTAAGTCGTTGCTTTTAAAGAACTTAAAACTTCATCCATGGTGATATGAGTCTTTTTTTATGTCCTTAGAAACTTTCTCATAGAAATCAGCGATGCCAGCTCAAGTGTTGTGATCTGTCAATCAACATGGATCGCCAACCTAATCTGTACTTTCATTAATATCGACAAAGTACACATGACTAGTTTTTCTTAGAGGGAAACTTTTTTTATACACTTCATCACTTCATTTCTTATCCTAAATTTAGATGAAAGTATTTATGTGGTGATTCTTAGTCCATTGGATTATCCTACTATAAAACTTTATCAATGATTCCTTAGCTTTCTTGCTGCTTTCCCTTTGCTTTATGCTAAATATTTAGGATTTTTCCACGTAGCCCATTCCATGCAGTGACCATCACTTATTCCTGATCTAATTTTTCTTTGCCCCACTCTATCAACAATGTATACATCCTGACGATGGTCTTTAGCCCCTGGTTCTATGGCCTAACTGTTGGTCACACTTATCCTCCTGTCGCGCATTGCTAATTCAAACCTTGCTCTTAAGACTCTATCTACGATGGGAGATGTGTCAGCACCAAATTTTGACACGTACAACATGCATAAAACAAACATCACAAAAGACATCGCTCATATGATCATATCACATTAGCAAGAAAAAAAACCCTTTAGAGGACATCCATCGCTTATCTCTAATTCAGAACCCAAGTTCTTAATCAAATCCGCAATGAGTGATGAAGTTATTACATATGGCCTTTGTTCATCGCTAATTCTCCTCATATATTTTTCAAGCAATTAGTGATGAGAAGATTTACAAATTTTGTAATTTCCATCACATATCGCTAATGTGAGACTTTACATTCAAAACATATTCGCGATCAAGCAATATACAGGAAATCACATCACATCAATCATCGTTGTTCCAAGTTTATCTATTTATGGCCATCCGCAATGAGTGATAATAACATAAAGATAGAAGTATCACTCATCACTATTACAATTTTGAAAACTTAAAAGCCATTATCAATGAGTGATATTAAATAGAAAACATCAATCCATTTATCATCGCTAATTCAAAGTATGAACCAATGAATAAATCAGCGATGAGTGATATATCTATGAAGGCTACTGGGACATAAGTGGGAACCTTTTAAGCACATGCTTATTAGTCATTTTTAATGAAGGGGACTCCCTAGGATACTAATTAACTCAAAAACTTCTAAGTTACAAAATGAAAAGGATGTAAGGGCCCAAAGATCCTTACTCAATTTTATAA